>CP139508.1:51213206-51398206 GCA_021014915.2 Artemisia tridentata subsp. tridentata
TGAGAAAATGAGGGAGTATGAAGAAAAGAAAGGAGCTGGAGCATCAGGAACTATTCAAGAATCCGGGTCGATCCACTCTGATCCGATTAATCAACCCGGAGGGTCTGGAGCAGCTACATCCACAGTTCAGCATGATACGGTTATTCAACCCGAGATGGCTGAATCTGTTATTTCTCAACCACCAATCTCGGTTAATCAACCCGACTTGGAAGCTCAAACGTCAGAAAAGGAGAAAGATCAAGAGAGTAATATTGTTTTAACCGATAAAGAAATTTCAGATTCCATGTTTAACAATGACCAGGAGGAGGAACAACACTATAATGATGATATAGACTGGAATATAGAAGAAGAACGGGAAATATTTGGAGAGAAAACTAATGACGATGCAAAGAAACTTGAGGCTGAGCATGCAGCAGCATTAAAGCAAAAGGAAGAAGACGAAAAAGCAAATAAAGAAGCCGATAGCTACATTCGCTCACCATCAGTCCCTCCATCTGACCTTGCTATGGTAGTTCATGTACCTCAACAAGAGCAGAAATCTAACCCTGTTCAATCTTCTCCCATATCATCACCAAAACCTACAACACCTCCTGAGTCACCTCCTTCGAATCCAAAACCTCCATCTTCATCTCCTAAGGACTCTACTCATACCAACTCACAATCATCAATCCCTTCACTCACTCCATCCCCCTCAAGATCACCATCACCAAAAGCCAAAGCAACAGTTTCTGAACAAATCAAATCAGCCATAAAAGGTAAGAATGTGAGAAGAATAGCTCGAGTGACTAGAGTGGAGATTTTCTCACCTGCTGCAAAGAAACTCAAGAAAGCAGTTAAACTCGCACAAGCCAAGAAAGTTAACCAAACGAGTGCACAACTGGCTGAGATGCAAACCTTAGTCAAGAATTTGTCTAACAAATGGGAGAACTGCAGCAGACAAAGATGAAAATGGATGAGTTTCTAGCATATGATGTTGGCGATAAAGTCAAAGCCAACACGAGACATTACGTCAAGAAGTTTCTGCCAGATCTTCAGGAAAATATTGAAGCTCACATCAACGCAAAAGTCGAAGAGAAGGTTAAAGATCTAGCACTCCAACAGAAACATCTTCTTGAATACTCAGTTGAAGAACTTCAAGACGCCCTCCTCACCAAATTGCTTGCACAATCCACCCTCAGCTACACTGAAATTCCCATTCTGGATGCTATTCGAGCCAACATGGAATCATGTAAGACTGCAGCTGATAAAGGCAAGCGTCAACGTGATAATGATGACCAAGATCCAGACACCACTACAAAGAAACAAAAGACTGGTAGCGGATCTGGGATTCACCTTACAGAGCCCACAGGAACAAAAACTTCATCTCCATTTCTGGTCCGACAGCAACAGAGCATCATTATGAGCACTTCCCCACAGAAAACGTAGATTTTCAACCACAAGAGGATCAGCCACAATCACCACCACCATCACCACCAAAATCAAAACCTTCAAGCAGCAAGAAAACCTCCAAAGAACCAGCTGTTGTCACATGGCTTGATGAAGATGAAGATGTGAATGGCAATGAATGGTTTGATCAACTTGCCAGTGCTCAGATCCAAGACGACGAAGCTTCCAAAGTTGAAGACAGTACGTTTGAATTTACACACAAAATCAAACATACTCTAAAAGTGAAGAAAATGACAAAGAGAGAACTTCGTAGGATCAAAAATGATGCATTCATTCTTCTTAAAGACAAATCTGCAAATGCGGCTGAGCTGGAGTATCATCTTGAAAACATTGCTCGCGCAATGTCAAGTGAGTTTGACTGGACGAATCCAGACATACTCAGGGTGGGTGGCCGTGACAACAAAAACCGTCCGTACATCACAGACTGGACTAAGCCACTACCCGTGATCAAAAAACCTCATGGAACTTCAGAAATCCCCTTCCAGTTCTTTTTCAACAACGATCTTGAACTACTCATGCATGGAGCATCGAGCAAAACGAAGTATGCAACTTCAATAACCTTCACTCCTGCAGCAAGTTACCAAAACCCTGCCATTGAGGAAGCTGCAATTCACCAGAAGATCTTCATCAAACAACAAGTGATCTATGATCGTGATGCTAAATTAGGAATCCATCACTGGTATGATAAAAGGAAGAACTGGTACAAGTATAAACTTAGCCAGAAGTCTCGTGAACAAGTCTACAGTGACCTCAGGATCATGGCAGTGATTAGTGTTTCAGGATCGAAGAAGTATGATTACACATTCTTATCTGAGATCACCGTCAGACGACATGACAACCTGCTCTACTCGTTCTCAGAAGCAGATTTTCCTGACTTGAGTCTCAATGATATTGAAGACTTGTACCTCATCAAAATACAAGGAAAACTGCAACATCTCTCTACCGATCTTCAGTATGCTTTTAGTGCGGCTATCTGCCACTTCATCCGAAGAACGATAATCAAAGAATGAGTAGAAGATCTTCTGTTAGGAGTGGAAAGTTATCAGCAGAAGTTGAATCTCGTTGAGCCCATAATGTTCTTGGAAAACAACCGCGATGCTCAATATACCATGAAGAAACACCCAGTCTTTGGGTTCGTCTACAGAAGTACAACACATACAAACCATTTCATGTCATATCACGAGATTCATAAATTCTGTGACGATACGCTGAAAAACGTTAGAGATGGGTTAGTTCTTAGAGTTCGGGATCATGAGTTGAAAAAGTCAACAAGGTGGACACATAATGAGCTCAAACAAGTGATGCAGTTCATCTTGAAGATTGAAAGAAGGTTGTACCGTAGGGATCAGATTAGGAGACTAGAGAGTTATGTTGGCGGTCGTCCACCATTTCCTATCAGACTATATCAAAGGACGGACCCAGAATTCACGAAGTTTTGCAAAGGAGGTTGATGTAAGCACTTGAGTTCATAATTCATCAATTCTTATTTCACTATTCTTACCATATGCCTGTGACATTACGGCTTGTGTACACATAACAGTGCACAACCCGGACCCTAAATTTATAAAAAAATACTAAATGAACAAAGAAAAATCTAAAACTTTTTCTATAAATATTATTAAGTAAAAAGAAGCTAAGAAAATTATAAAAATGAAAATTACTTAATTAAAAATTTAAAAAGATAAAATCTATTAAATAGAAGCTATCACTTATTTTCTATTTTGTTTTTCTTAAGGTTTAAAAATGTTATTATATTTTTCCTAGAATCTAATTAATGAAAGAAAATTATGAAAATTAGAATTATATTTTTCTGATTAATATTCTATTTATTATGATTTAATTACTATTATAAACTAATTAAAAAGATTAAAAATATTAAATGACTTAGGAAAAATCTGAAAAATTCAGGATAAGTCTAAATTAATATTTAAAAGCTAGGAAAATTAAAATCAAAAGTCTACTGAACCTAAATAAGCAGTTTGGCCAATAAGCAGTTTGGCAAATAAGCCAAAAATAAGCTAATAAGCACAAAAGTCTACCAAAAGCTCAGAACAGGTTTAATATACTTATTTAAGCACAAAACAACTTAATTAAAAGAGCTTATCCCACAGATTAAGCAAATGAGCACCTAATCAGTTGCACAATTTAGACAGAAACTCAGAAATCAGGCCAAATTGCAGGGTAGATTAAGCAGTTTAAATAAGCAGTTAAGTTGAATAATATGGGGGAAAAGTGAGCTAGTACTATGAGCTATCTTAAAAACCAAAAAGCATGGCCATAGCTTATGTGGATAAGCCACAAAGGAGATGAGATCAGCAGCATCAACACTCAGCATACACTGAGTCTGCTGATGCACAGAGTTGTGCAGAAGTGCACAAGCCAAAGGAACCTAATCTAACTCTTGTGGCTACTCTAATTGGATCACAAGTGACTCAGAAAAGTCAAGAAAAAGGGTCAAAAGAGCTTATGGCTAATATTGGCTTATTTGGACCTTTTTGAGGTCTGATGTGATCACAGGGTGTGTAAAATGGCCAAATCTATCCATAAGGCTAACAATGACATGAAATCTGCTTAATATGGCTTATTTAGGCTAGAACAAAGTTGGGCATTAGGTAAATGCACAGTAAAGCAACTTATTGACCAAGTGACTGCTTAAACCAAACACCCCTTAATAAGGTGTCTGTTGTGGATTTTCAAAGGAAACAAATAATTTAACTTATGATTACTGATTTTTACTGATTAAATAACTTATATAAACTATAATAAGCAACTTTTAAGGCAAAGATAAGCAGTACAATAAGCTATGCTATAAAAGACTATTTTTGGACTTTCTAAGTGATTTTTAGTAAAACTAAGATATTCACTATGAAATACCTATGAGACTGATTAAATACAATTAGCAACTAGTAATAAGCATGAAACAACAGTAATAAGCTATTAATAAGCTGTAGCACAGTAATATGAAGAATTAAGAAAAACTTGTAATTTGCTTACAACTAATATGACTGTGACATAAAGGACCAAGAACTAGAACCACTCCTAGCTTGTTCACACAAGCTAGAAAACCACAATAAGCCTTCTTGAATAGCTTATACTCCCAATAAGAGCTTATTTCACCCAGGTTGACTTTTGTTGACCATCTTCATCTCTTGAGTTTTAGAACTGAATTACACTATATAAGCTTACAGAAAGCTATATAAAGCTTGTATAAGCTTATAGTAAAGGGATTGGAGTGTTTGTTTGGTGACTTATTAATACTTAAGCTTAATTCGAATTACAAATAAGTTGAAACTTATTATAACTGATAATGAGAACAATATAACTTGAAATAAGAACAATATCACTGAATTTAACTTTAATTAACAACTGAGATTGAAAATTACAAGAGTACAACTATTGATAATAAAAATACGATTACACTAAAATTAGCTACTCCTTTTTCTAGTCTATTACACAGTCCTATAAATACTAAAAACAACTGGGAAATCCCTTGTCGACATCTCTGATCACTTCTACACCCTTGGATTGCTTCCAATTAATCTCAGCCCTTCTTTTGGATTTTGGCGCCAAAATTGATGGTAGTGGATTCGAGCAGGTTTTTAGCAATTAAGGATTTTTGGGTGATTGTGGAGGTGGAGGGGACAAAGGAGATAGTAGGTAGTGAGCTGGAGGTGATGGGATGGTGAAACCATGGGCTATGGTGGTGGTTTTGGTTTTGGCGGGGTTGTGTGAGGAAGGAGACGGGTTTGACTAAGTCAAACCTGGTATTGGATTTGGGTTTATTAAAAAAAAGAATTGGGCCGGGTTATCTGTTTTGGGGATTGGGCTAGGGCTTATTTATTTAAGTGGGTTGGGTTAGGTTTATTATTTAGTGGGATGGGTTTAAGATTGGGTTTTATTTTAGGATAGGGTCCGGATTTTGGTTTTAGTTAAACACAAGGACCAATCTTGTAATTTCTGAATTTTGAAGGGTTGGACTTGTAATTTCCCAAAAGTTTATCAAAAGGGTCTATTTTGCCAATTATAAATAGCACAAGGGTTTTATTTGATAATTTATATTTTTTAAATACCCGAGGACTAAATTTGCCAATTTTGAAACTTGAGGGGTAAAAGTTGCCATTTTTAGAAAACTTTCATCCAGGGATTAAAAGTGAATATGTTTGATATCCCAAGGACTAAAGTTGACTTTTCTTTCATTTTAAACCTTCAGGGACTAAATCTGCCAATTTGTGAAACTTCAGGGACTGAAAATGACAATTATGCAAACTTTGTTCGTTTTTTACTTGTTTTCAATCTTTTTGTTCCTGAATCATATAAAAACACATTTTATGATATTTTCTGTATTTTGAAGCATATCTGCATGTTTTTAAATGTTTTTGCAGATAAAATATGACAGAAATGATGAGTATTTAGACACTCATCAATCCCCCACACTAAACTATTGCTAGTCCCTAGCAATCTTTTATGAAAATTTAATGGATTTTATCTCTTTACCAAAAGCCATTACTTCTGGAGTAGCCAATGTTTTAGTATGTGATACTTTGGTACAATGATAACCAAATGATTTTGAGCAAATCATCAGCTGTCAACGGGTTTGATATGTCTTTACCAGAAGCCGTTTGCTTCTGGACTAGCCAACTCTTAGATAAATTATAACTATTATCTTTGGTGAGCTGATTACCAATTATGGTTTTCTACTGCCTTTACCACAAGCCATAACCTTGCGGGCTAGCCAACTCTTCACTTTTAAAGATATGGTGAGTCGAAAACCATACAATTTTTGGCAAATTGCAAGCCATAAACGGATTTGATATATCTTTACCAAGAGCCGTTTGCTCCTGGATTAGCCAATCCTTATGTGGGTTAGACATGGCGGACTGATAACCATTTATTGCGTTCTAAGTGAGAAAAAAAATTTAAAATTTTGGCTAAAATGGGGGTACTAGATGGTACATTTGATCAAATTCGCTAGAATTCCCCCCCCCCCCACACTTAGAACTGAATATTGCCCTCAATATTCAAAGTACCGGCTGTTAAACCAACACTTAGAACGTGAAAAGGTAATACTAATAGCCATTATTATTATTATTATTATTATTATTATTATTATTATTTTTATTTTTTTTTATTTTATTTTAATTTAATTTTATTTTATTTTTTTTACTTAATTTACATATTTACAACATGTGGGGCATCTCCCCCACACTTGGGTGAGACATGGGTGAAAACCCATGGTTTACTACTGTTTTTATTAACCGAGTCGCTAGCTTGACTCGACCCCGAATTCATTTGTTCATGGGGAAGAAAGTGGAAAAAACCATCTCAATCGGACTTTCATTCAAAATGTTTGGATAACCAATTGAACATAAGAAAGTTCCACACCGATGAGATAAATCCGGCATTTAAACCAATGTTAGATGGACAATGTCGGGGTCAAAGGTAATATCCTCACTCCCGAATGAGTGAAAGATAAGGGAAATCACCGGGTAGGTGAAGGGAAGAAGAGATATCTGAATAGCAATTAAGATAAGAACTTCCTCCTCAAGAATTGCATATTTAAGTGGAGGAGGCAAGTCCTTAAACTTGATCTCAGGAATTTTATCAGTTTTCTCAACTGACTTGACTTTCTCATTATGAAGTTGTTTTGGTGGAAGAGGGGAAGATGAATCTTCGTTTAACAAATTTTCTAGAAAAAGGATATCCCCCTCAGGATCAAGATAGTTGTTATCAACCTCATGTGGAAGTGGACTATCTAGAGCAAGAAAAGCATCGACTTCATCCCAAAAGGGATCACTTCCCTCAACCGAAGTGAGAGAAGGGGAAGAGTCGGTTATGAAAAGTTGAGAAGATGTGGTGGGTTCCCCACTCACAGAATTATGAAAATAACCAAGACTTTCTTGAGAGTACTCTTTTGAAGCAATATCAATGACATCGATTCGGTTAACTGAAGCAGAATCATAATTTGAGGAGTACCTCGAAGTTTGATCATGGTTAAAGGTAACAGCTTCATTACCCACACGCAATGTGATCTCATGCTTAAATACATCAATAAGAGCATGGCCCGTTTTTAGGAATCCTCTTCCAAGAATGAGAGGAACCTTTTGATCTGCGTCGAATTCAACAACCACAAAGTCAGCTGGAAAATGGAACTTCCCTACTTTCACAAACACATCTTCGGCAATGCCGCAAGGATGAGATATGGTTCGATCTGCAAGCTCAAGAGTCATGCAGGTAGGAGTAAGAGCCGGAAGAGAAAGTTTCTTCCATACTGAATGAGGCATCAGGTTGATGCTTGCACCTAGATCTGCTAAGGCATAGCATTCAACCATTCCCGGAAATACACAAGGTAGTAGAAACTTTCCAGGATCTCCAAGCTTCTCCGGAAGCTTTTTCAAGATAACCGCTGAGCAGTTCTCATTTAATGGAGTTTTAGCCATTTCAATCAGTTTTTCCTTGTTGCTTAACAAGTGTTTGATTGTTGATGCAAACTTGGGCATCAGAATGATAGCATCCGCAAAACTTATGTCAAAATGTAATTCTTTAAAGATTTGAAAGAATTTGTCCATTTGTTGACTAGCCTTCTCACGGAGCTTTTGCTCATTTAAGCGCGATGGGTAAGGAATATAAGGTTTGGATTTAGGGGCAATGACTTCAGGAGTCTCAAAAGATTCAAAGACAACTCCTGGTTTGGATTTCTTTTTCGGGATAATCGGAGGATGGACTTCAAGAATCTTAACAGTATCCTCCGTCTCTTTCTTCATTTCAAACAACGGAGGAGGAATAGGACCAGAGGGTCCCTCATAAGCAGCACCACTCCGAGTGGTGATAGCTTTGACGAAAGTGGTATTTTCATCATCATCACTGTCATCAAGCACACTGACAGGAGTAGCATTGAGCATATTGGAATAAGCTCTGGCTGTTCTTTGCTCACTAAGTTTGTTTGACAAACTTTTAACCGTAAATCGTGAAAGAGTAGGATCTATTCTTGACGGTTGAGGAGCAATTGTGGGTGTAGAATTTTGGACAACCTTAGGTTGGACGTATTTAGCACTTCCATTGTTAGTGGGAAGTACCGGGTCCTTTATCACCTTGAGTCCAACATGAGCTTTACCACTACGTGTAGTGACAGCTTTGAGTTCACCCCTTGGGTTGACAACAGTGTTACTTGGGAGACCTCCCGAGGTAGAAGGTAGATCATTTAAAGATTTTTTTATGTCATTTATTTGGGTAACCAATAACTGGTTTGTCTGATATTGAGTTCTATTTGTCTCCTCTTGAGATTTTATGAATTGCCTAAGCAACTCATCTAAGGACGTCTGATTTTGGTTTTGGACATTCCATGGTTTTTGGTTATGATTACCCTGATTCTGACCTCGGTTTTGATTGAAATTTTGGGAATTGTTGAAATTTTGTCCCTGATTTTGAACAAAGCGATTTTGATTATTCTGATTTGGCACGGGTGGAAAACCAGGTGGGACCATAGTATTCGGTGCTCGGTACTGAGTCTCAGCATGCGGTCGGTATTGATTTTGGTTTACTACAGCTACTGGAGCTGGGTAAAGAGAAGCATCGGTTGCTTGACAATCATAATACGCATGTGGGCCACCACAAGTTTCACACACTTTGTTTATTGCTTTGATTTGTTCTGGTTTATGAATTTCACTCTTAATTTCTTTCATTTCCTTCATCATACAACGCATTGCGTCTGTTAAAAAGGCTAACTCCGATGAGTTACCGGATGAAGAAGCAGGAGTGACCGGAACATTCACTTTATTTCGAGAAATAGGAACTTTTGATTTATTTTCACAAATTTCAACCACCTCTTTAGGTCGACGATTCAAGATATTGTCACCGGCGGCTGCGTTAAGTGCATCTTGATCGTTTTGGGTCAACCCATTATAAAACGTATTTATCTGTTGTAACTCCGTGAAATCGTGATGTGGGCATTTTCTTAGGAGATCTTTAAATCTGTCCCATGCCTCTCCGAAGTTTTCATCAAAACCTTGACGAAATCCAGCAATTTCATTTTTTAGATTAGTCGTCTTTGATGGAGGGAAGAAATAATTGAAAATTTTCTTTACGAGATCTTCCCAGGTTTCAATGGATCGAGGGGGTTCTTTATCCAGCCAAATCCGGGCTGCCCCTTCGAGTGAGAATGGAAATAGCATCAATTTGATAACTGTTTGCGGCACATTCTTGTAATTGATTGTGGAGGTCAACTTATTGAACCAACGAATGTGTGCATATGGATCCTCTCGTTCAAACCCGTGGAATTGGTTTGTGGACACGAGCTGAATCAAATGTGTTTTCAGTTCAAAATGATCAGAATCGATGGCTGGTAAAACGATGGCATCTCCGTAACCCTCGGTGGGTGCTTGGAGCATTTCCGCCATTGTGCGATTGTCTGCCATATTATCAGTGAGAACAGTACGAATCTCGGGTTCGACTATTTGGGCAGCACGTCTACGATTACGTCTTCTCGGAATATCTACGAGTTCACGTAAAGGGCTTGATGACGTGGAAGAACGAGTGCGCATGCACTAAATAAAATATTTTAATTAAATCAAGAACGAAGCAAAACACAAGTGAACTTAAACCAATAATCAACAAGCGTACGGTAGCTCTCTAAAAGATAAACGCACAGAGTGGCGAAGAAGCAAAGGTGGGCAATTAATGCTCTTTAAAAATCCGCTTCTTTCAGTCCGACAATTTAATGTCAAACTATCCTTAAACCTCCGTTATAGTTTGTTTATCAATCAAAGGTGAGCCGATATTCGCAAGTGATACAAAGGCAAGTTTTAAATCTGATGTTTAGGAACTTATTATGGCCGTACCCCCAGTTAGGTAGTACTCTGTCTTGGTTCTCGATGGTAAATTTTAGTGTTGTTATTATTAAACAAAGAAAACGGAAAATGTTTTTGGTGTTTTTATATTTTTTATTTTTATTTATTATTTTTTTTTATATGATAATATATATAGAAAAGAAAAGAAAAATATTTTTTTTGTTATTTTATATTGTTTATGGGAAATAGGAACTTCTGGAAGAAGGATCTCAAATCACTAATCGCTAAAACTCTACACAATAGTCGCAACACAACCTCCCCGGCAGCGGCGCCAAAATTTGATCCGTGCTAAATAGATATATAAATATTATGAAACGACGGATACGCGTTAATAATTACAAATTACCCCTTTGTGAAAAAGGATACTTGCAAAAACTCACGTTCGTGTGTAGTGTGAAGCCAGGTAAGTGATTACCTGGGTCGTTTCCCAACGAGGTGTGAATGGGCAAACTGTGGAAAGTTAGGATTAGAGTGACTGATGATTAGATATGAGATTTTGCTTTTTTGATTAATTCTGATTAACAAATGAAAAATAAATATACACAAGAGAATAAAACGCGAATTAATAAATTAAAACGCGTAACTGGGAATCTAAAATGGGCCAAAAACTGAAATATATAAAATTAAAACCTAAAAATGTAAAATGACTTAAAACTTATTTTAAAACTAAAATTATGTATTTTACACTTTTTATTTAATTATTATTAATTATTTATTATTTAATTACTTTTTAAACTATTTAAATTTATAAAAAATACTAAATGAACAAAGAAAAATCTAAAACTTTTTCTATAAATATTATTAAGTAAAAAGAAGCTAAGAAAATTATAAAAATGAAAATTACTTAATTAAAAATTTAAAAAGATAAAATCTATTAAATAGAAGCTATCACTTATTTTCTATTTTGTTTTTCTTAAGGTTTAAAAATGTTATTATATTTTTCCTAGAATCTAATTAATGAAATAAAATTATGAAAATTAGAATTATATTTTTCTGATTAATATTCTATTTATTATGATTTAATTACTATTATAAACTAATTAAAAAGATTAAAAATATTAAATGACTTAGGAAAAATCTGAAAAATTCAGGATAAGTCTAAATTAATATTTAAAAGCTAGGAAAATTAAAATCAAAAGTATAATGAACCTAAATAAGCAGTTTGGCCAATAAGCAGTTTGGCAAATAAGCCAAAAATAAGCTAATAAGCACAAAAGTCTACCAAAAGCTCAGAACAGGTTTAATATACTTATTTAAGCACAAAACAACTTAATTAAAAGAGCTTATCCCACAGATTAAGCAAATGAGCACCTAATCAGTTGCACAATTTAGACAGAAACTCAGAAATCAGGCCAAATTGCAGGGTAGATTAAGCAGTTTAAATAAGCAGTCAAGTTGAATAATATGGGGGGCAAAAGTGAGCTAGTACTATGAGCTATCTTAAAAACCAAAAAGCATGGCCATAGCTTATGTGGATAAGCCACAAAGGAGATGAGATCAGCAGCATCAACACTCAGCATACACTGAGTCTGCTGATGCATAGAGTTGTGCAGAAGTGCACAAGCCAAAGGAACCTAATCTAACTCTTGTGGCTACTCTAATTGGATCACAAGTGACTCAGAAAATTCAAGAAAAAGGGTCAAAAGAGCTTATGGCTAATATTGGCTTATTTGGACCTTTTTGAGGTCTGATGTGATCACAGGGTGTGTAAAATGGCCAAATCTATCCATAAGGCTAACAATGACATGAAATCTGCTTAATATGGCTTATTTAGGCTAGAACAAAGTTGGGCATTAGGTAAATGCACAGTAAAGCAACTTATTGACCAAGTGACTGCTTAAACCAAACACCCCTTAATAAGGTGTCTGTTGTGGATTTTCAAAGGAAACAAATAATTTAACTTATGATTACTGATTTTTACTGATTAAATAACTTATATAAACTATAATAAGCAACTTTTAAGGCAAAGATAAGCAGTACAATAAGCTATGCTATAAAAGACTATTTTTGGACTTTCTAAGTGATTTTTAGTAAAACTAAGATATTCACTATGAAATACCTATGAGACTGATTAAATACAATTAGCAACTAGTAATAAGCATGAAACAACAGTAATAAGCTATTAATAAGCTGTAGCACAGTAATATGAAGAATTAAGAAAAACTTGTAATTTGCTTACAACTAATATGACTGTGACACAAAGGACCAAGAACTAGAACCACTCCTAGCTTGTTCACACAAGCTAGAAAACCACAATAAGCCTTCCTGAATAGCTTATACTCCCAATAAGAGCTTATTTCACCCAGGTTGACTTTTGTTGACCATCTTCATCTCTTGAGTTTTAGAACTGAATTACACTATATAAGCTTACAGAAAGCTATATAAAGCTTGTATAAGCTTATAGTAAAGGGATTGGAGTGTTTGTTTGGTGACTTATTAATACTTAAGCTTAATTCGAATTACAAATAAGTTGAAACTTATTATAACTGATAATGAGAACAATATAACTTGAAATAAGAACAATATCACTGAATTTAACTTTAATTAACAACTGAGATTGAAAATTACAAGAGTACAACTATTGATAATAAAAATACGATTACACTAAAATTAGCTACTCCTTTTTCTAGTCTATTACACAGTCCTATAAATACTAAAAACAACTGGGAAATCCCTTGTCGACATCTCTGATCACTTCTACACCCTTGGATTGCTTCCAATTAATCTCAGCCCTTCTTTTGGATTTTGGCGCCAAAATTGATGGTAGTGGATTCGAGCAGGTTTTTAGCAATTAAGGATTTTTGGGTGATTGTGGAGGTGGAGGGGACAAAGGAGATAGTAGGTAGTGAGCTGGAGGTGATGGGATGGTGAAACCATGGGCTATGGTGGTGGTTTTGGTTTTGGTTTTGGCGGGGTTGTGTGATGAAGGAGACGGGTTTGACTAAGTCAAACCTGGTATTGGATTTGGGTTTATTAAAAAAAAGAATTGGGCCGGGTTATCTGTTTTGGGGATTGGGCTAGGGCTTATTTATTTAAGTGGGTTGGGTTGGGTTTATTATTTAGTGGGATGGGTTTAAGATTGGGTTTTATTTTAGGATAGGGTCCGGATTTTGGTTTTAGTTAAACACAAGGACCAATCTTGTAATTTCTGAATTTTGAAGGGTTGGACTTGTAATTTCCCAAAAGTTTATCAAAAGGATCTATTTTGCCAATTATAAATAGCACAAGGGTTTTATTTGATAATTTATATTTTTTAAATACCCGAGGACTAAATTTGCCAATTTTGAAACTTGAGGGGTAAAAGTTGCCATTTTTAGAAAACTTTCATCCAGGGATTAAAAGTGAATATGTTTGATATCCCAAGGACTAAAGTTGACTTTTCTTTCATTTTAAACCTTCAGGGACTAAATCTGCCAATTTGTGAAACTTCAGGGACTGAAAATGACAATTATGCAAACTTTGTTCGTTTTTTACTTGTTTTCAATCTTTTTGTTCCTGAATCATATAAAAACATATTTTATGATATTTTCTGTATTTTGAAGCATATCTGCATGTTTTTAAATGTTTTTGCAGATAAAATGTGACAGAAATGATGAGTATTTAGACACTCATCATGTACACTTAGAATTACACTGGTGTTCTACATCATGGGCATCAGTTGTAAATTAGGAAAGTGTCCTTCGCAGATCCTAGCAATCTGCCAAGAACATTCTTGAGAGAATTCACAATTGTGATTCTCAGTGATAGAATGGAAATCCTGCAAGGGTAACATCAAACAACCCTGACAGCAGGTCACTTTGGTAACTCCTTGTGGGTTACGCTTAGTGTCTGTTCCAAAACGGTCTACAGTCGTGGGGTGATCTCCAGCGACTCACTGAATCGTGGGTGCACTTCGGTGTGTCCGTGTAAGCCCTTTCGGGGGTATCCGGTTCAGAACGGCCTGGGTTTGGATTAGAGAAAGTCTTCACACTATGTTGTTGATGATCTCGAAGTCCAAATCTGTAAGTGCCGGTTGGTTCGTGTTGCTGCTGCTGCTGCGGAGGAGCTTGAAGACCTGGAGTTCAACCACCATCATGACTCCATCATGCTCATATCCTGAAGATAAGTTCTCATAAAGACTCAGAAGTATCAAAAGTTTAGAATATGTTAAAGAAAAGTCAAAGGTCAAGCACTACAACCTTTCACAAGTTAAAGATTGAAAAGTGAGAACAAGCTGCAGAACAAAAGTCAAAGATATATGAGCATGATGGAAAACGACAAGAAGACATTGGAGATTGGCAGATCGAGACAACACCATGACATTTCAAGTCAAGAACAAAGAACAAAGATTATAAAGACGTCTGAAGCCAATGAAGCAAAGATGACGTCAAGCAACATTGATGACCAAGACTTAGGGGGAGATTGTTAGGAACACGTTTTATTAACATTACAAGTCTTGATCATATGGTTTAATATGTTGCACGTCAAGGACTTTAAGTAAGCATTATGGTCCGGTCCATTAGAAGTCCATGGGCCGGCCTTCTTATCATTTTTCCTTGTAGAAACATTCATGTAAGAGTTGCCCTAATCTTCTCCTATAAATAGAAGGTTAGGGAGCTCATTTTATTTGTTGGTTTTCATTTCTAGTGCGTAAGCTATGTCAAAGTGTTTAGTGAAATGATAATCTTCTGTCTTTCTTTCTATTAATCTCTTCTCTATTTCTCTCTAATCTTTCGTATAACATTTACTTATTGTTATTTACATTTCGTAGCTTAATTAGTAGTAGTAGTCATGGTTTATTAGTGTGATTACGTGTGTGGTTTACGTATTAAAGAGGACTTACATGTATGTACCTCCTCTTCAACAATAACTTGATCCTTTGGCCATGCAAAGAAACCACCTACGCCATCCTTAACTGTTTTTAACCCATTATTTGCTACGTCCGGTATGCATGTTGCATCAATTAACGATGAATCAATTGACACTCTGTAGCAATCATTTGGGAGTGGTAGGTTATGCAGCATTTGCTTTACACGAGACTGGTATACGGTACCCAAAGCAACGATATTTGTTTTCTTTATGTGCCACAGTTTGCACTTAAATGTCTACAAAAAAAGAATTTTTGCATGTATATATCAGAAATTATTTAAACAAAAGATTAACAAGAAACATGTTGAAATACATACTGTTGGCAGTGCTTGTGTTGGAGACACATTTTGTTGCGATTGGGAATTCGGAGACCCGTTTTGTCGCTTCTTAGGCTTTGTCTTGGGTCCGACAATTTTAGCAAGTTCCTATATGTATATATAAAACACGTTACATTATCTAAACAAAAGAGTAACAAGAAACATGTTGAAATACATACTGTTGGCAGTGCTTGTGTTGGAGACGACACATTTTGTTGCGATTGGGAATCTGGAGACCCGTTTCGTCGTGACTTAGGCTTATGCTTAGGCCTGACAGTTTTAGCAGCTGGTTCCTATACGTATATATAAAACACGGTATATGATATGTGTCTAAATACACAAATATTTTATATTATTTAAACACACAAAAACGACCAAAAACACACAAATGACCATATAAATGTTACAAATATCATTAAAATGTGTTTTTATGTGATTCAAGAACAAAAAGATTGAAAACAAGTGAAAAGCATGCAAAGTTCACAAAATTGTCATTTTCAGTCCCTGGAGTTTCATAAATTGGCAAATCTAGTCCCTGAAAGTTTAAAATGAATGAAAAGTCAACTTTAGTCCTTGGGAAATCAAACTTGTTAACAATTAGTCCCTGGATGAAAGTTTTAAAGAAATGGCAGTTTTGGTCCTTCAATTTTCAGAAAATGGCAATTTTGGTCCCTGAAGTTTCAGAAAATGGCAATTTTGGTCCCTGAAATTTAAGCAATTCAAAATTCCATTTTTCTAAATCCCTTAACCCATTTCTATTCCCCAAAATCCAAAATAACCCAAGTTTGACCACAGAAAGTCAAAGTCAGTTTTAATAAAATGGAGTCAAACTTGTACAGTACCACAAAAAGTCAAACAAGCTCTAAACCGCCATTCCTGTTATCCCTTCCACCTCACCTTGCCAGCTGCTACAAACCCTTCCACCTCAACCCCAGCTCACTACCCAATTCACAACTTGTCCCCTCCACCTCTACAACCCTCCAAACTTCTTTAATTGATAAAACCTGCTCTAATCCACTACTAGGACTTTTGGCGCCAAAAAGCAAATTCAATGGCTAGGATGAATTACAGAGAACCAAAGGCCAAGATCAAGTGGGATTTGCTTCAGAATCAAGTGGGGATTGCAAAAAGTCTATAAAGATCAAAGAAGGAAGAAGAGAAGAGTACCTTGGACTAGCCAATGGTCACGTAGTGTAAAATTTAAATGCTTTCTTTAAATTAAATGTCTTTTAATGTTTTAAATGTTGTAATTTTCCTTAAACTAGTGTAATAGAACATCATTTACAGTTTAATTTCAAGTTACTTTTAAATTTCATGTTTTGCTTAACTGCCTTTTAATTTAAAGTCATTTTAATTTCATGTTAACTATGGTTGTGATTTGGACTCAAATAAGTCACATAAGCTCCTGACAAAGCTTTGAAAGATTTTAGAATCCCTTAATCAGTTATGGTTTTTAAAATACAAAAATAGATAAAAAAAAATATGAAGAAAATAGAAAAGAAAATAAAAATCCTGTTTATTTTGATGAAGAAGCATGGAATATGGTGGAAAATGGATTTCCCTGGTTTAGTGGCTTCATGGGAAGCGGTTAGGTTGATTCATGGTTCCTGGTTCCTTGTTTTCATCCTTGGTTCACCTTGTAAGCTTATTTTTACAATTTTTGCAATTTACTGTTTCAGTTATTGTAATGCTTTAATTTTCATATTTTCCTGCTTATTTGGTGTTTGCTAATGTTTATCTAGTTTAAAGTTTAATGTTTATGTTTTGGATTGGATTTGTGCTTTGAATCTCATTTAACTGTCAATATGCTAAATCTTTGATCATCCTAGGCCTAGACTGTTTGACCACTTGTTTAAGCTAAAAAAGGTCCATTTTGACAAATTGAGACCTCTGGATTGGATATGATAGGTGTATGCAGTGATATGTTATGAAAATCTCAAATTTTTTCCATTAAAGGGTTGTTTGGATTTGATGGTTTAACTGTGTTATAGGTTATGTGAGGTGTTGTTCTTGTTTGATTGTATGCCTATATGACTTAAATAACTCAGTGATAACTTCAATTAAGTGGTGTAGCATGTGGGAAGTCAAATTGACACTTGATCCTTTTCATATGAGCACTGTAAGATTGTCATGACCTAGAACTCTGCATAAGTGTTTAATAGTTGTTAATCTTTGTTACTTTCATGTTTTTGTTGCTTAATATTCCATAATCTGTCAGTAGTTTAGGATCTAATTTCATTTTAGTCAACTTTTTAAGTTTTTGTTAAATAGTCAAATTTCAGTTTTCCTGTTTTTGAATAAAATGTTTAATTTTATTGTAGCTTTGTTGTCTAGTTTTAGTTTAAATGCTTTTAGGATGTTTTAGATTTGTTGCTAATCTTGTTATTTTTATATTTGTTAATCTTTAGTTCTCTTGTTTAAGTGCTTATCTATGTGCTTTTTATTACATGTTTTTGCCCTGTCTCACAGTCACATAGCCAAAGTCACAAGCTTGTAGCTTGTTGACTTTTGGACTTGTCGCTGTATTTGTTGTTGTTACTAAAAGCCATTAAGACCTAGTTGTTATTTCTGTGCTTATTTACCTTTTATGTGCTTATTTAGTCAACTTAATTCACCCCAACTTTTTGTCCCATATTGCTAACCACACAGAAGCAAACTGTGTGGTTTAGCTGTTTTCCTAAGCTCTTAAAAAGTCTCCTGATTGGGCTTGAGCTTGTTAGCTATGGCTTTTCACAAACCCAAGCAACCAAATTCATGATTCCAGTTCTTGTTGAGCATTTTTGAGCTTATTTGATAAGCTATTTAACAGCTTGTTGTTTGCCCATTCACAACAGTTCACTGAGGAATCAGTGAACTTACACCATTTCCATAAGCTCTTTTTAAGCTCATTTATGATCTAGAGCTTGTGTAAATTAGCTTCATGTGAAGATTATCTACCCAACTCTAGGATCCTGTGCCTCAATTTCCCCTTGCAGCTCATTTAATAGGGCTGCAAGTAGCTTAAACTTATCATCACTTAGCTGAGTATACTGAGAAATCAGTATACTCAAGCTACTTCATAAGCTTTCAAAAAGCTATCCAGTGGGCCCTACCTTGTGTGTTTTGGCTTTTTAAGAAGCCAATCCACCAAACTCCAAGGTCTATTGCTTGTTTCCCAATTTATAGCTTATTCTATAAGTTTGTTTTGTGCTTTTTGATTGTCCCATGTTTCTGAGTGTACTGGTTCACCAGCATACTCAGTCACTTGGTAGGCTTTTCAATGGCTTCTCAAAAGCTCACCTGTGGACCCCACAGGTTGAGCTTGGGCTTTTTGGAAAGCCAACCAACCCAGCTAGCTACTCAAAAGCTTATTTTGACCTTTCAAGCCTATTCTCTGAGCTTAAATTGCCAAATGAAATAGTTGCAGGGTTGTTTGGATCTGCAGTATAATGGAATTGCTTATTTGCTTATTGTAAGCTTATTTGTTGATTCTAGTACACATGCTTGTTCATAGTTGTCCATAACACTTGTACACATCTTTCCTTTTCTCTATTTTACTTTGTTAAGCTTTTTCAAGCTTGTTAAGAGCTTATGAGTCCACTGTGAGCCCCAAAGGCTTAACTGAATGATCCATAAGCTCCTAATCTGCTTATTTTGATGTTTGCATAGTTCCATTTTTCTCATACATGTATAATATCAGTATAAAATTATTTCCATAAAAAGAAAAACCAAAAATATTAGGTTTTAAGCTAAGTGATAGCTTCTATTTAGAAGCTTATTGCTTATTTGCTTATTTTTCTTAAGCACTTGCTTATTTTAGATTTTTCTTAGGTTTTTGCATGTATAAAATAATTATGTAAAAGTTTTAGATTTTTCTTTGTTCATTTAGTATTTATTAGAATTTTTATTAGTTTAAAAAGTATTTAAATAGTAATTAATTAATAATAATTAGATAAAAAGTGTAATAAATATATTTTCAGTTTTAAAATAAGTTTTAGGTTATTTTAGATTTATCTAAGTTAAAATTTCATTTTTCTAGGTATATTTCTTATTTTCTTACTTTTTAGGTTATTTTTTAATAGTTATAAATAGTTTTTAATTAATAAAAAATAAATAAAATGTCTAAAAAATAATTTTCTTTTTCCAATAATTTTCTTTTATCTTTAGGTTTATAAAAAAGTTATTTTCATATTTTTAGGATTAATATTTCTTCATTTTCACTTTTTATTTTGTACGTTTATGTTTATTTAAAATTAAACGTACGTTTCTAGGTTTCTAAACGTTTTAAGTAATTTGGTTTCCTGTATTTATTCTTATAGCTTGTTTAAAGCTATTCTCTTTTATTTCTTTAGTCCAATAATTCCAAACCCCTTTTCCATTCAATAACACTTGATCACAATTCGTCTTTAAACACAATTTCACGCTTCGCTGGGATATAACGACCCGGGAAAACACTATACTCCAGGGAGATCGTGCCCTAGATTGATTGACTCTTGTTGACCATCACCTGGTCAATATTAGTTGACTGTTTAGCACGTATCAAATTTTGGCACCGCTGCCGGGGAGGGATGGTGCGTACAACGAATTTGTTATAATAATTGTTGAATATTTATCCATTGTATATTATAAAAGCTAAAAATACAAAAATATTTTCCTTTTTCTTTGTATATATATATAAAATCAAAAATCAAAAATATTCTCCTTGCCTTATCATTCATAATTCTGTGAGTGGCAATCCCACTCCAATTTCTCATCCAATCATTTCCGACTCTTCCCCTTCTCTCAAACCAGATGAGGGAAGTAATTCCATTTTGGAAGAGGTCGAGGATTTCCCCATGAACTAATTAATTCGGGGTCGAGTCAACTAGCGACTCGGTTATCAAAAACAGTAGTATAACATGGGTTTTCACCCATGTTTCTGTCTTCTTTCCCCTTTCTACCACCTAAGTGTGGGGGAGATACCCTACATGTTGTATATATCTTGAAAATGAATGAAAATTTGTAAATATAAAAAAAAAAGTATTAAAAAAAAAAAGAATAATTGTTGTGTTTCCACACTTGGCTAGTAATGTTATCTTTTTACGTTAAAGGATTCGGCATAATAGCCGGGACTTTGAATATTGAGGACAATATTCAATTCTAAGTGTGAGGGGGAAATTCTGGCGAATTTGATCAAATATGTACCCTTTTATGCCCTTTTTCCCCCGTTTTGAGCCAAAAAATTTTTTTTATATGGAAGTGCTTCGCACTAAACACAACAAATGGTTATCAGTCCACCATGTCTAACCCACTTAAGGATTGGCTAATCCGAGAGCAAACGGCTCTTGGTAAAGATAACTCAAATCCGTTTATGGCTGACAATTTGCCTAAAATTGTACGGTAATTGACTCACCATATCTTTACAAGTGAAGAGTTGGCTAGCCCGCAAGGTTATGGCTTGTGGTAAAGGCAGTGGAAAACCATAATTGGTAATCAGCTCACCAAAGATAATAGTTGTAATTTATCTAAGAGTTGGCTAGTCCAGAAGCAAACGGCTTTTGGTAAAGACAAATCAAATCCGTTGACAGCTGATGATTTGCTCAAAATCATTTGGTTATTAATGTACCAAAGTATCACATACTAAAACATTGGCTACTCCAGAAGTAATGGCTTTTGGTAAAGAGATTAAAAACCATTAAGTTTTCATAAAAGATTGCTAGGGACTAGCAATAGTTTAGTGTGGGGGATTTGATATGTGTCTAAATACACATATATTTTATATTATTTAAACCCACAAAAACGACCAAAAACACACAAATGACCATATAAATGTTACAAATATCATTAAAATGTGTTTTTATGTGATTCAGGAACAAAAAGATTGAAAACAAGTGAAAAGCATGCAAAGTTCTGATGAAGCGAAAAGTGTACCGCTTTTAAGGGGTCATTTAAGCCTTAAATCGTATTTATTTGATCAAATATTGCCCTAAATCGTTCCTTTTGTCATTTTAGGTACTTTTGAGGAGAAATCTGGAAAAGGAGGCATTTTGGACGTTTTTGGAGCATTAAAGTGAAGAAAACGGCAAAGTCTCAAAAATCGGCTAAAAGTTACTCTTGACGGCGTCAAGATTTACTCTAGACGGCGTCATGCCTTGGCAAGAAAAGTTGGACGTGAAATTTACTCATGACGGGCCAGTGAAAATAGCATGTGAATTCTGACGGCGTCACGCTTTAACTTGATCGAGGGCGTCACGGCTTAAATCATAAGGGGACGGCGTCACGTTCATGGTTAGACGGCGTCAAGCCTTGATAAGCCAGAATGGATTTTTGAAGAGCTAAAGAGGGACGGCGTCAAGATGGTCATCCGGGAACCCTAAAAGCGGCGAGGTGACGGCGTCACACTCCATAAGGTGACGCCGTCATATCCAAAAATCTATATATAGTTTTCTAATTTTTTGTCATTAGAGAGAGCTTAGTGTGTGGAGTTTTGGGAGAAAACCCTAAGACGATTTTAGCTACTTTTTCAGGGCTTTTTGCCTTGAGATCTTCCATGTTTCATTGAAAGATAAGTTATCAATTAATCATTCAATATGTCTATGTGTTGTTTGATTATATCTTATTCTTGTCTTTTGTTTAACATGTTAGGCTAAATTTATCTTGTGTTTGCTTAGATCTAATGAAACCTAGCTATTGATTATTGGTTGTTAATGTGTTATTAGTTGTATTGGATGATTGTTTATCTATGTTAGGCTTAAGAAAACTGGCTAACTTCCTATTCGGTAACTTGCTTGAACGTCTTAAGAAACATGAACCAAATGCGTACTAAAGGTTTTTATGGTTGTATTTAATGCACAAGCGAATTCTAGTGATCCCATGTTAGGAGCTTCCTAGCCGGCTCGACATAGGAGTGAAGTAGGAGCTTGTAGAGTTGGGGAAGTAAGTACGCCACCCCACGAATGGTATTAAGGAATACACCCGTCATCCACGCAACTAATACACACTAATTAACCGGTAAAAGATAGTTAGGGAGTAAGGAAATCTAAGTAAACACATTTCTCTACACATAAGTTTCTCACCACATTTTCATTTTTGTTATTTTATTTTATTTGCATTCGTAGTAAATTGGGTTAGTTGACTAGCAACTAATTCCGCCCACTCTATCAAAACCGAGATTTTACTTGCTTTCATAAAAACTATAAAAATACAAAAAAGAATCTTCCTCAACCCTTAGACCTAATTAGAGTAGCCTTTCACACCTAACGAACACTATTCCCTGTGGAGAACGATCAATCCCCCGTACTTACCACTACACTATACTACATCGGTCAGGTACACTGCCTGGTGGGGTTGTAAGCCTCTTGAGATCCCTCGAGAGGTAAAACCTGTTGTAAGGTTACAAAACCACGCAATCAAGTTTTTGGCGCCGCTGCCGGGGAATAGTTATTGTTTAGGTTGAATTTTTATTTCTATTAGGTCTACTCACTAGATTCCTTTCTAGTGAGATTTTTATTTTATTTTTCTAGATTTTCTTTAGTCTATCTATTTTCTTCGTGTCCTTGTTCGTAACCATTACCGTCCGACATCATGGAAGATGGTAATATCCTTAACCCCCACAACCCACCACCACAACAACCACCACCACCTCCTAGAGCCCGTACTTTAGGAGAATATTCCCGTCCTAGCCACCATGGCTATCGAAACACCATTGAGCTCACTCAAGGAGCCAATATCACACCCTTGCGATCCGACACCATCCGGTTGGTGCAAAGCGGATGCGCATTCCATGGACTTCGTTCTGAAGATCCTAATCAACATCTCAAGGACTTTCTTAAAATCGTTGATTCTATAGACCTTGATGTTGCCACTCGAGAGACGACCCGATTGCGTCTCTTTCAATTCTCTTTGCGGGACCAAGCTAGTCAGTGGCTAGAACGTCAACCCGCAGGATCCATCACCTCTTGGGATGATCTCACCACTCGTTTCCTTGCTCAGTTTTTCCCACCGGGGAGAACTACCAAGCTAAGGAATGATATCTTGATGTTCCAACAACGTCAAGGCGAAACTCTCTACGAGGCATGGACTCGATTCAAGGACTTACTCCAAAAAGTCCCTCACCATGGCATAGAACTTTGGCTCCAAGTCCAAATCTTCTATGACCATATCAATCTCTCCACGAGGCAAACCATTGACCAATCGGCCGGTGGCAAGCTACGTGATCTAAGTGCGAAACAATCATGGGCTCTCCTAGAGGATCTTGCTCTTTATGACAACGAAAGTTGGAGTGATCCCCGTGATTTGAATAAAACGGTCAAGGCAATATCTTTGCCTTCGAATAATTCAAGCACTTCCGACCGTAGGATCATAGAACTTGAAGACCAAGTCAAGTTCCTCATGAAATCCTACGAGGCTCCTAAACCTTCAAGCCAAGTGAACAAAATCACTTCTTCATGTGAATTATGTAGTGGTCCCCACGACACTCGTGATTGCATGGAACTCCCCGAACAAGCTTTTGTGGACTACGCATCTTCGCGTACCGACGGAGCGGGAGACAAGTGGTACACTTTCAAACCCGAGCCAAACCCTTATGGTGATTCATACAACCCCTCATGGAAAAATCACCCGAACCTTAGGTGGAAACAAAACCAAAACACGCAACAAACCAATTCTTCCAACCCACCTAATCGTTTCCAATCAAGCGGTTCCAACTCGAACCGTACTTTCAACAACAATCCTTCCGGCAATGGTAGTACCAATAACTTTGAAAGATTGATGTCTCAATTTATGGCATCTCAAGAAGCTCGGATAGCTAGATTCGAGACCGAATTCAATCAACAACAAACAGAGATGACCAACAAAATTGACAACTTGTTGAAAGCCCTCAATAACCAAGTGTTATCACCTCCACATAAGGACGCTAGGAACATAAATAGCGGACCCCAAGTAAAAGACCCCTCTTCATCCAAACACGTCCACTTTGTCAACATTGTCACTATTAAACCAATTGATAGGAATGAGGATAATAGTGAACCTAAGGATGAGGATAGGAAAGTCGAGGTTGATAAGGAAGTTAGGACAAGTGAGATTGAAGAAGTAGATGATGATGAGGACTACTTCAATAGGCTACCCACTAAGGAAGAGCGTGCATATCATACAAACTTATTCGATGACCCCGAGACACCATACTTCCTAGGTAGACCAATCATAGAAATAGGCGACCCTTCTAATCTCAACATACCATGCAACATCGGACATCTACATGTGTGGAAAGCCTACATCGACCTTAGATCACCCATAAACATCATGACTAGAGCCCACTACAACTTGATAATGAAGAATCAACTTGGGTATAGGATGTTCCCTGACAAGGGTTGGATGAGTAACTTCACGGGAAGAGTTAAGGGATTACCGGTTTATGTAGGAAACTTCACCTATGTCACCGACTTTGTAATTGTAGAAGATATCCGCCCAATAGTCGATGCATCCTTGACTCAAGTGGTTTTCGGAAAACCATTTGTTGAGGTCTCTAGAATGACTTATGAACCTTCCTTAGGGATAGTTAGATTTAAGGATGAGACCGATGAAGTAAGCTACCAAATGCCATATAAGATAGAACAATTCCAACACTTGTCAAGTGTTGAGAAGGAGCTCAAGCAAGCGGTCTACTATAGGAATGATGAGGATAGAAGTAAAGGAGTAGACTATGTTATGGAAAGGATATTCGGTTTCTACAAGGATTGTTTGAAATTAGGACCGGAATACAAAACCGGGAAGGAGGATGGCCTAGGAACCGTGACCGATGATGGAGTCACGTAATGTACGTGACTTTGAGTCTAGCTACAAGACTCATTAATAAAGAAAAGCGCTTCTTGGGAGGCAACCCAAGCTTTATTTTATTTATTTGCTTTGTGTGTTTATTTGTTTGTTTGTTTGTTTTTATTTGTTTCCGTATGTATGTTTAATTTTTATTCTTATTGATTCATGTTCAAAAGTAATTTGTGAAAATGCTTTATTTTGTTTTTAACTTCGTCTTAACTACATATAAAGGTATTTTGCAAAAGTTAAGTGTAAGGGAAATCTAAATCGGTTTATTAGAACACAAATTAACATGAATCGTAATAATAATAAATTAACATACATATTAGTGTGTGTTTGAGTCAAATGCTTGTATCGAGTCATAATGATGTTTTGCAGGATTTCCAGGAAGTAAGGTAAAGGTTTTTCCAGAAATTTTCCGGAAACTTAAAATGAAAATTTTTGTCAGGTCATTTCTGACGGCGTCAGGGTTTATAACCTGACGGCGTCAGATTTAATTTCCAGAAATTTTTGAAAGTTTTGTTTTTAGAAAAGTTTTTATTAAAATCTCCAACTTATAATCTCCAGGAATCTGCAAAATTATCATTCCACAAGCATTATATCCTTATATATAGATTTTTCCCGCCGATGTTATGCAGGTTTTCGTGTTTGTTTTCTCAGGTTTAACAGGTTATTTTGGACAAGGAGATGTTTTTGGAATCAAGCTTATGGCGATGCATTAGTCATGGAGCTTCAACATTCTCTTTGGAGGAAGATTTAACCGTGTAATTTCATTATCCAACGAGCGAATCAGGGGAGTTGATGAGGCGAAAAGTGTACCGCTTTTAAGGGGTCATTTAAGCCCGAAATCGTATTTATTTGATCAAATATTGCCCTAAATCGTTCCTTTTGTCATTTTAGGTACTTTTGAGGAGAAATCTGGAAAAGGAGGCATTTTGGACGTTTTTGGAGCATTAAAGTGAAGAAAACGGCAAAGTCTCAAGAATCGGCTAAAAGTTACTCTTGACGGCGTCACAATTAACATGGGACGGCGTCATGCCTTGGCAAGAAAAGTTGGATGTGAAATTTACTCATGACGGGCCAGTGAGTTAGCATGAGAATTCTGACGGCGTCACGCTTTAACTAAATCAAGGGCGTCACGGCTTAAATCATAAGGGGACGGCGTCACGTTCATGATCCGACGGCGTCAAGCCTTGATAAGCCAGAATGGATTTTTGAAGAGCTAAAGAGGGACGGCGTCAAGAAGGTCACCCGGGAACCCTAAAAGCGGCGAGGTGACGGCGTCACACTCCATAAGGTGACGCCGTCAGATCCAAAAATCTATATATAGTTTTCTAATCTTTTGTCATTAAGGAGAGCTTAGTGTGTGGAATTTTGGGATAAAACCCTAGGACGAATTTAGCTACTTTTTCAGGGCTTTTTGCCTTGAGATCTTCCATGTTTCATTGAAAGATAAGTTATCAATTAATCATTCAATATGTCTATGTGTTGTTTGATTCTATCTTATGCTTGTCTTTTGTTTAACATGTTAGGCTAATTTTATCTTGTGTTTGCTTAGATCTAATGAAACTTAGCTATTGATTATTGGTTATTAGTGTTTTGTTAGTTGTATTGGATGATTGTTTATCTATGTTAGGCTTAAGAAAACTGGCTAACTTCCTATTCGGTAACTTGCTTGAACGTCTTAAGAAACATGAACCAAATGCGTACTAAAGGTTTTTATGGTTGTATTTAATGCACAAGCGAATTCTAGTGATCCCATGTTAGGAGCTTCCTAGCCGGCTCGACATAGGAGTGAAGTAGGAGCTTGTAGAGTTGGGGAAGTAAGTACGCCACCCCACGAATGGTATTAAGGAATACACCCGTCATCCACGCGACTAATACACACTAATTAACCGGTAAAAGATAGTTAGGGAGTAAGGAAATCTAAGTAAACACATTTCTCTACACATAAGTTTCTCACCACATTTCATTTTTGTTATTTTATTTTATTTGCATTCGTAGTAAATTGGGTTAGTTGACTAGCAACTAATTCCGCCCACTCCTTCAAAACCGAGATTTTACTTGCTTTCATAAAAATATAAAAACATAAAAAGAATCTTCCTCAACCCTTAGACCTAATTAGAGTAGCCTTTCATACCTAACGAACACTATTCCCTGTGGAGAACGATCAATCCCCCGTACTTACCACTACACTATACTACATCGGTCAGGTACACTGCCTGGTGGGGTTGTAAGCCTCTTGAGATCCCTCGAGAGGTAAAACCTGTTGTAAGGTTACAAAACCACGCAATCAAGTTTTTGGCGCCGCTGCCGGGGAATAGTTATTGTTTAGGTTGAATTTTTATTTCTATTAGGTCTACTCACTAGATTCCTTTCTAGTGAGATTTTTATTTTATTTTTCTAGGTTTTCTTTAGTCTATCTATTTTCTTCGTGTCTTTGTTCGTAACCATACCGTCCGACATCATGGAAGATGGTAATATCCTTAACCCACACAACCCACCACCACAACAACAACCACCACCTCCTAGAGCCCGTACTTTAGGAGAGTATTCCCGTCCTAGCCACCATGGCTATCGAAACACCATTGAGCTCACTCAAGGAGCCAATATCACACCCTTGCGATCCGACACCATCCGGTTGGTGCAAAGCGGATGCGCATTCCATGGACTTCGTTCTGAAGATCCTAATCAACACCTCAAGGACAACATTGGTGCGATGGAGGACATCAATGATGAGGATAAAGAAAAAGGCATGGACTATGTTTGGAATAAGAGAAGCCTTTATTATAAGGATTGCTTGAGCCTAGGACCTAAATACAAAGTTAATATGGAGGTTGTTAGGATGATTAGAGGGGCAATTGAGAAGCAAAACGGAAAAACGTAGACCCCGTGACTTTGAGTCTAGCTACAAGACTCGTTAATAAAGAAAAGCGCTTCTTGGGAGGCAACCCAAGCTTTATTTGTTTTATTTGCTTTGTGTGTTTATTTATTTGTTTGTTTGATTTTATTTGTTTCCGTATGTGTGTTTAATTTTTATTATTATTGATTCATGTTAAAAACTAATTTGTGAAAATGCTTTATGTTGTTTTTAACTTCGTCTTAACTACATATAAAGGTATTTTGCAAAAGTTAAGTGTAAGGGAAATCTAAATCGGTTTATTAGAACACATATGAACATGAATCGTAATAATAATAAATTAGCATACATATTCGTAATTTTTTGAGTCAAATGCTTGTATCGAGTCATAATGATGTTTTGCAGGATTTCCAGGAAGTAAGGTAAAGGTTTTTCCAGAAATTTTCCGGAAACTAAAAATGAAAATTTTTGTCAGGTCATTTCTGACGGCGTCAGGGGTTATAACCTGACGGCGTCAGATTTAATTTCCAGAAATTTTTGAAAGTTTTGTTTTTAGAAAAGTTTTTACTAAAATCTCCAACTTATAATCTCCAGGAATCTGCAAAATTATCATTCCACAAGCATTATATCCTTATATATAGATTTTTTCCCGCCGATGTTATGCAGGTTTTCGTGTTTGTTTTCTCAGGTTAACAGGTTATTTTGGACAAGGAAATGTTTATGGAATCAAGCTTATGGCGATGCATTAGTCATGGAGCTTCAACATTCTCTTTGGAAGAAGATTTAACCGTGTAATTTCACTATCCAACGAGCGAATCAGGGGAGTATTTGACTTCATTCTTTTACTTTATGCTTTTACATCTTGTTATTTGAACATTGGGGACAATGTTCATCTTAAGTGTAAGGGGAGGGTAAAAGTACGATTTTAGATAATACAATTGCGCTTGATTTTTGTTTGTTTAATAATAGATGTGTAATAAAACTGAGAGAAATACTTGATTAGGGTAATTTTAGTGCCAAATTTAAAATTTTTTACAACATATAGGAGTGAAACTTTGATCTTAATGAGCGTCTCATGGATAGGAGTTATATGACTAGCACAAAAACCGTACCACTAAAAAATTTTCCACCCCCAAATATGTGAGGTTCGCCCCTAGAATTGGTAGGAAAAGCATTTATGCTATGATGTGTGTACCGGTAGCACTTAGATTCTAGAACTTGCGTTAGGACCATTCCGAGGCCACAAGTGAGACTACATTCGTGTAGTTAGATTTACTACATGATAAGAGGCATTAGGATTAACCCATTGTTTTACACCTGTGTTTTTGTTATAATTATTTTGGCTACATTGGTCAAGTAATTCTCCCACACCCTTTGCGTTGTACTCATTTTTAGTACACGATACCCCTAGTACACCCCTCAAGACCTATCTTTTCGTTTCGACCTTTAAGCATTTCACTTAAAGGAAGAATTTGTTACACCCCACTAAAATGTACACCCAAATCGCCTTAGCCTACCTTGTATGCACTCATCTTTAGTGCATTATTGTTACAACATTTGTTTAAACCCAAGTTAATTATCTAGTTGATTACATGGTTGCTAAGTCGAGTCATATCCTTGTACATATTGTTTTGGGACGATTGGGACTCATGGGTAAAGTACTAGTATAATGGAGTAATGGGGAAGAACATCATTTATTACCCCCATATGTGCTAAATGTTTTAAAAGTACTCCAAGTTTTTCAATTATCTTAACTCGAGTCATTAGATTAGTATTTGTAAAGTTATGTAAAAATTCAAGTGTAAGGGGAATGCAATGCCCCTATGATGTATTATTTTGGATGGTAGGGTAAAAGTGTATGCAAAAAAAAAAAAAAAAAAAAAAAAAAAAAAAAAAAAAAAAAAAAAATATATAGAAAAATACAAAAAAATGAGAAAAAGAAAAGTAGAAAAAACATACGGACTACCATCCCGTTTCATTTTATGTTTGTTTTATATTTTTGTTATTTTGTTATTTCGTTTTTAGCTTAAGATCGAGTCGAGTCTTGGCTTAGCAACATTGTATAGTACATGTAATTGATCAAGATCTTTAACTAGCCACCAGTAAAATATCCCGTATCCAACAAAACCGTGTTTTCCTTTTCCCTACACCTAACGTTATAACCCATTTAAAAGCCCTCTTTGATAGTTTATCTTAGGTGCTTACGCCTAGTGGAGGAGGTGTTCGATCCTTTCCCAAGCCTATGGTAATCTATTTGCTATGACAGGTAGTGAGAGATATTATCCGTTTTCATTTATGAGATTTATTTTGATGACACTTGAGAGATGTGAGTATCTAAACACTACTTGTGAGGTGCTAGTATATAATCTCCGTGCTTATTATGATTGAAGTGGAACGATTATTTGTTGTAATTACTTTTATGTTAGCATTAAATGACCCCTAACTTGTATTTTGATTAGAATAAAAGCGCATTTGCTTGAGGACAAGCAAATCTCAAGTGTAAGGGTATTTGATGAGGCGAAAAGTGTACCGCTTTTAAGGGGTCATTTAAGCCCGAAATCGTATTTATTTGATCAAATATTGCCCTAAATCGTTCCTTTTGTCATTTTAGGTACTTTTGAGGAGAAATCTGGAAAAGGAGTCATTTTGGACGTTTTTGGAGCATTAAAGTGAAGAAAACGGCAAAGTCTCAAGAATCGGCTAAAAGTTACTCTTGACGGCGTCACAATTAACATGGGACGGCGTCATGCCTTGGCAAGAAAAGTTGGATGTGAAATTTACTCATGACGGGCCAGTGAGTTAGCATGAGAATTCTGACGGCGTCACGCTTTAACTAAATCAAGGGCGTCACGGCTTAAATCATAAGGGGACGGCGTCACGTTCATGATCCGACGGCGTCAAGCCTTGATAAGCCAGAATGGATTTTTGAAGAGCTAAAGAGGGACGGCGTCAAGAAGGTCACCCGGGAACCCTAAAAGCGGCGAGGTGACGGCGTCACACTCCATAAGGTGACGCCGTCAGATCCAAAAATCTATATATAGTTTTCTAATCTTTTGTCATTAAGGAGAGCTTAGTGTGTGGAATTTTGGGATAAAACCCTAGGACGAATTTAGCTACTTTTTCAGGGCTTTTTGCCTTGAGATCTTCCATGTTTCATTGAAAGATAAGTTATCAATTAATCATTCAATATGTCTATGTGTTGTTTGATTCTATCTTATGCTTGTCTTTTGTTTAACATGTTAGGCTAATTTTATCTTGTGTTTGCTTAGATCTAATGAAACTTAGCTATTGATTATTGGTTATTAGTGTTTTGTTAGTTGTATTGGATGATTGTTTATCTATGTTAGGCTTAAGAAAACTGGCTAACTTCCTATTCGGTAACTTGCTTGAACGTCTTAAGAAACATGAACCAAATGCGTACTAAAGGTTTTTATGGTTGTATTTAATGCACAAGCGAATTCTAGTGATCCCATGTTAGGAGCTTCCTAGCCGGCTCGACATAGGAGTGAAGTAGGAGCTTGTAGAGTTGGGGAAGTAAGTACGCCACCCCACGAATGGTATTAAGGAATACACCCGTCATCCACGCGACTAATACACACTAATTAACCGGTAAAAGATAGTTAGGGAGTAAGGAAATCTAAGTAAACACATTTCTCTACACATAAGTTTCTCACCACATTTCATTTTTGTTATTTTATTTTATTTGCATTCGTAGTAAATTGGGTTAGTTGACTAGCAACTAATTCCGCCCACTCCTTCAAAACCGAGATTTTACTTGCTTTCATAAAAATATAAAAACATAAAAAGAATCTTCCTCAACCCTTAGACCTAATTAGAGTAGCCTTTCATACCTAACGAACACTATTCCCTGTGGAGAACGATCAATCCCCCGTACTTACCACTACACTATACTACATCGGTCAGGTACACTGCCTGGTGGGGTTGTAAGCCTCTTGAGATCCCTCGAGAGGTAAAACCTGTTGTAAGGTTACAAAACCACGCAATCAGGAGTATTTGATTTCATTCTTTTACTTTATGCTTTTACATCTTGTTATTTGAACATTGGGGACAATGTTCATCTTAAGTGTAAGGGGAGGGTAAAAGTACGATTTTAGAGAATACCATTACGCTTGATTTTTGTTTGTTTAATAATAGATGTGTAATAAAACTGAGAGAAATACTTGATTAGGGTAATTTTAGTGCCAAATTTAAAATTTTTTACAACATATAGGAGTGAAACTTTGATCTTAATGAGCGTCTCATGGATAGGAGTTATATGACTAGCACAAAAACCGTACCACTAAAAAATTTTCCACCCCCAAATATGTGAGGTTCGCCCCTAGAATTGGTAGGAAAAGCATTTATGCTATGATGTGTGTACCGGTAGCACTTAGATTCTAGAACTTGCGTTAGGACCATTCCGAGGCCACAAGTGAGACTACATTCGTGTAGTTAGATTTACTACATGATAAGAGGCATTAGGATTAACCCATTGTTTTACACCTGTGTTTTTGTTATAATTATTTTGGCTACATTGGTCAAGTAATTCTCCCACACCCTTTGCGTTGTACTCATTTTTAGTACACGATACCCCTAGTAACCCCTCAGAGCCTATCTTTTCGTTTCGACCTTTAAGCGTTTTACTTAAAGGAAGAATTTGTTTACACCCCACTTAAATGTACACCCAAATCGCCTTAGCCTACCTTGTATGCACTCATCTTTAGTGCATTATTGTTACAACATTTGTTTAAACCCAAGTTAATTATCTAATTGATTACATGGTTGCTAAGTCGAGTCATATCCTTGTACATATTGTTTTGGGACGATTGGGACTCATGGGTAAAGTACTAGTATAATGGAGTAATGGGGAAGAACATCATTTATTACCCCCATATGTGCTAAATATTTTAAAAGTACTCCAAGTTTTTCAATTATCTTAATTCGAGTCATTAGAATAGTTTTTTGTTAAGTTATGTAAAAATTCAAGTGTAAGGGGAATGCAACGCCCCTATGATGTATTATTTTGGATGGTAGGGTAAAAGTGTATGAAAAAAAAAAAAAAAAAAAAAAAAAAAAAAAAAAAAAAAAAAAAATCAAGAAAAATACAAAAAAAAATGAGAAAAAGAAAAGTAGAAAAAAACATACGGACTACCATCCCGTTTTATTTTATGTTTATTTTATGTTTTTGTTATTTTATCATTAGCTTAAGATCGAGTCTAGTCTTGGCTTAGCAAAATTGTATAGTACATGTAATTGATCAAGATCTTTAACTAGCCACCAGTAAAATATCCCTTATCCAACAAAACCGTGTTTTCCTTTTCCCTACACCTAAAGTTATAACCCATTTAAAAGCCCTCTTTGATAGTTTATCTTAGGTGCTTACGCCTAGTGGAGGAGGTTTTCGATCCTTTCCCAAGCCTATGGTAATCTATTTGCTATGACAGGTAGTGAGAGATATTATCCGTTTTCATTTATGAGATTTATTTTGATGACACTTGAGAGATGTGAGTATCTAAACACTACTTGTGAGGTGCTAGTATGTAATCTCCGTGCTTATTATGATTGAAGTGGAACGATTATTTGTTGTAATTACTTTTATGTTAGCATTAAATGACCCCTAACTTGTATTTTGATTAGAATAAAAGCGCATTTGCTTGAGGACAAGCAAATCTCAAGTGTAAGGGTATTTGATGAAGCGAAAAGTGTACCGCTTTTAAGGGGTCATTTAAGCCTTAAATCGTATTTATTTGATCAAATATTGCCCTAAATCGTTCCTTTTGTCATTTTAGGTACTTTTGAGGAGAAATCTGGAAAAGGAGGCATTTTGGACGTTTTTGGAGCATTAAAGTGAAGAAAACGGCAAAGTCTCAAAAATCGGCTAAAAGTTACTCTTGACGGCGTCAAGATTTACTCTAGACGGCGTCATGCCTTGGCAAGAAAAGTTGGACGTGAAATTTACTCATGACGGGCCAGTGAAAATAGCATGTGAATTCTGACGGCGTCACGCTTTAACTTGATCGAGGGCGTCACGGCTTAAATCATAAGGGGACGGCGTCACGTTCATGGTTAGACGGCGTCAAGCCTTGATAAGCCAGAATGGATTTTTGAAGAGCTAAAGAGGGACGGCGTCAAGATGGTCATCCGGGAACCCTAAAAGCGGCGAGGTGACGGCGTCACACTCCATAAGGTGACGCCGTCATATCCAAAAATCTATATATAGTTTTCTAATTTTTTGTCATTAGAGAGAGCTTAGTGTGTGGAGTTTTGGGAGAAAACCCTAAGACGATTTTAGCTACTTTTTCAGGGCTTTTTGCCTTGAGATCTTCCATGTTTCATTGAAAGATAAGTTATCAATTAATCATTCAATATGTCTATGTGTTGTTTGATTCTATCTTATTCTTGTCTTTTGTTTAACATGTTAGGCTAAATTTATCTTGTGTTTGCTTAGATCTTGAAACCTAGCTATTGTTATTAGACCAAAAATACACAAATGACCATATAAATGTTACAAATATCATTAAAATGTGTTTTTATGTGATTCAAGTACAAAAAGATTGAAAACAAGTGAAAAGCATGCAAAGTTCACAAAATTGTCATTTTCAGTCCCTGGAGTTTCATAAATTGGCAAATCTAGTCCCTGAAAGTTTAAAATGAATGAAAAGTCAACTTTAGTCCTTGGGAAATCAAACTTGTTAACAATTAGTCCCTGGATGAAAGTTTTAAAGAAATGGCAGTTTTGGTCCTTCAACTTTTAGAAAATGGCAATTTTGGTCCCTGAAGTTTCAGAAAATGGCAATTTTGGTCCCTGAAATTTAAGCAATTCAAAATTCCATTTTTCTAAATCCCTTAACCCATTTCTATTCCCCAAAATCCAAAATAACCCAAGTTTGACCACAGAAAGTCAAAGTCAGTTTTAATAAAATGGAGTCAAACTTGTACAGTACCACAAAAAGTCAAACAAGCTCTAAACCGCCATTCCTGTTATCCCTTCCACCTCACCTTGCCAGCTGCTACAAACCCTTCCACCTCAACCCCAGCTCACTACCCAATTCACAACTTGTCCCCTCCACCTCTACAACCCTCCAAACTTCTTTAATTGATAAAACCTGCTCTAATCCACTACTAGGACTTTTGGCGCCAAAAAGCAAATTCAATGGCTAGGATGAATTACAGAGAACCAAAGGCCAAGATCAAGTGGGATTTGCTCAGAATCAAGTGGGGATTGCAAAAAGTCTATAAAGATCAAAGAAGGAAGAAGAGAAGAGTACCTTGGACTAGCCAATGGTCACGTAGTGTAAAATTTAAATGCTTTCTTTAAATTAAATGTCTTTTAATGTTTTAAATGTTGTAATTTTCCTTAAACTAGTGTAATAGAACATCATTTGCAGTTTAATTTCAAGTTACTTTTAAATTTCATGTTTTGCTTAACTGCCTTTTAATTTAAAGTCATTTTAATTTCATGTTAACTATGGTTGTGATTTGGACTCAAATAAGTCACATAAGCTCCTGACAAAGCTTTGAAAGCTTTTAGAATCCCTTAATCAGTTATGGTTTTTAAAATACAAAAATAGATAAAGAAATATGAAGAAAATAGAAAAGAAAATAAAAATCCTGTTTATTTTGATGAAGAAGCATGGAATATGGTGGAAAATGGATTTCCCTGGTTTAGTGGCTTCATGGGAAGCTGTTAGGTTGATTCATGGTTCCTGGTTCCTTGTTTTCATCCTTGGTTCACCTTGTAAGCTTATTTTTACAATTTTTGTAATTTACTGTTTCAGTTATTATAATGCTTTAATTTTCATATTTTCCTGCTTATTTGGTGTTTGCTAATGTTTATCTAGTTTAAAGTTTAATGTTTATGTTTTGGATTGGATTTGTGCTTTGAATCTCATTTAACTGTCAATATGCTAAATCTTTGATCATCCTAGGCCTAGACTGTTTGACCACTTGTTTAAGCTAAAAAAGGTCCATTTTGACAAATTGAGACCTCTGGATTGGATATGATAGGTGTATGCAGTGATATGTTATGAAAATCTCAAATTTGTTCCATTAAAGGGTTGTTTGGATTTGATGGTTTAACTGTGTTATAGGTTATGTGAGGTGTTGTTCTTGTTTGATTGTATGCCTATATGACTTAAATAACTCAGTGATAACTTCAATTAAGTGGTGTAGCATGTGGGAAGTCAAATTGACACTTGATCCTTTTCATATGAGCACTGTAAGATTGTCATGACCTAGAACTCTGCATAAGTGTTTAATAGTTGTTAATCTTTGTTACTTTCATGTTTTTGTTGCTTAATATTCCATAATCTGTCAGTAGTTTTGGATCTAATTTCATTTTAGTCAACTTTTTAAGTTTTTGTTAAATAGTCAAATTTCAGTTTTCCTGTTTTTGAATAAAATGTTTAATTTTATTGTAGCTTTGTTGTCTAGTTTTAGTTTAAATGCTTTTAGGATGTTTTAGATTTGTTGCTAATCTTGTTATTTGTATTTTTGTTAATCTTTAGTTCTCTTGTTTAAGTGCTTATCTATGTGCTTTTTATTACATGTTTTTGCCCTGTCTCACAGTCACATAGCCAAAGTCACAAGCTTGTAGCTTGTTGACTTTTGGACTTGTGGCTGTATTTGTTGTTGTTACTAAAAGCCATTAAGACCTAGTTGTTATTTCTGTGCTTATTTACCTTTTATGTGCTTATTTAGTCAACTTAATTCACCCCAACTTTTTGTCCCATATTGCTAACCACACAGAAGCAAACTGTGTGGTTTAGCTGTTTTCCTAAGCTCTTAAAAAGTCTCCTGATTGGGCTTGAGCTTGTTAGCTATGGCTTTTCACAAACCCAAGCAACCAAATTCATGATTCCAGTTCTTGTTGAGCATTTTTGAGCTTATTTGATAAGCTATTTAAGAGCTTGTTGTTTGCCCATTCACAACAGTTCACTGAGGAATCAGTGAACTTACACCATTTCCATAAGCTCTTTTTAAGCTCATTTATGATCTAGAGCTTGTGTAAATTAGCTTCATGTGAAGATTATCTACCCAACTCTAGGATCCTGTGCCTCAATTTCCCCTTGCAGCTCATTTAATAGGGCTGCAAGTAGCTTAAACTTATCATCACTTAGCTGAGTATACTGAGAAATTAGTATACTCAAGCTACTTCATAAGCTTTCAAAAAGCTATCCAGTGGGCCCTACCTTGTGTGTTTTGGCTTTTTAAGAAGCCAATCCACCAAACTCCAAGGTCTATTGCTTGTTTCCCAATTTACAGCTTATTCTATAAGTTTGTTTTGTGCTTTTTGATTGTCCCATGTTTCTGAGTGTACTGGTTCACCAGCATACTCAGTCACTTGGTAGGTTTTTCAATGGCTTCTCAAAAGCTCACCTGTGGACCCCACAGGTTGAGCTTGGGCTTTTTGGAAAGCCTACCAACCCAGCTAGCTACTCAAAAGCTTATTTTGACCTTTCAATCTTATTCTCTGAGCTTAAATTGCCAAATGAAATAGTTGAAGGGTTGTTTGGATCTGCAGTATAATGGAATTGCTTATTTGCTTATTGTAAGCTTATTTGTTGATTCTAGTACACATGCTTGTTCATAGTTGTCCATAACACTTGTACACATCTTTCCTTTTCTCTATTTTACTTTGTTAAGCTTTTTCAAGCTTGTTAAGAGCTTATGAGTCCACTGTGAGCCCCAAAGGCTTAACTGAATGATCCATAAGCTCCTAATCTGCTTATTTTGATGTTTGCATAGTTCCATTTTTCTCATACATGTATAATATCAGTATAAAATTAGTTCCATAAAAAGAAAAACCAAAAATATTAGGTTTTAAGCTAAGTGATAGCTTCTATTTAGAAGCTTATTGCTTATTTGCTTATTTTTCTTAAGCACTTGCTTATTTTAGATTTTTCTTAGGTTTCTGCATGTATAAAATAATTATGTAAAAAGTTTCAGATTTTTCTTAGGTTGTTAAATATTTTTAATAATTCAATAATAGTTTTTAGTGTTTAAGAATAGTAAATAATTAATAATAAATAGAATACTTGTATAATAAATACATTTTCAGTCTTAAAATTCATTTTATAATATTTTAGATTTTTCCAATTCATTATTTCATTTATTTAGGTTTATTTTAGATTTTCTTATTATTTAAGTTATTTTTAAATAGATTTAATTCCTTTTTAATTCATAGTAAATACTTAAATAGTGTAAAAATTCATTTTAATTTTCTAATAATTTTCTTATCCTTTTAGGATTCCAAAAATCTAATTTTCACATTTGTGGGAATTGAATTTGATAGAATTCACTTTTTATTTTGGTACGTTTACGTAACTGTTATTTAAACGTACGCGTTTTAGGTTTTTAGATTTTCTTAACTTTTTAATAAGTTTGTAAATTATAAATAAATATTTTAAGTTTATTTAATTTGCATTTAAGCCTCTAAGGCATGCAAATTCCTACTATAGTATAATCGTTTTGTTTTGTACGTTTACGTTTATTTAAACCTAAACGTACGTTTGTATATCCTTTTACGCTTTTAGTTTTTCTTATTTATAGATTTTGTTCATATAGCTCATTTGAGCTATTTTCTGTTATTCCCACGTGATATGTGGGAATACTGAGTGTAAATTAATTCATATACACTTTCCTGTTCAACATCACACACATTCGTTGTATTACATTTTTTACACCTCGTTGGGACATAACGACCCGGGGATATAATTCTATACTCCCATGGATTTAAATTGCATTGGTTCCCTTATAGTTTGACTTTTATGGTTGACCATTCTCAAGTGGTTAACTAATATAAAGATGACTGTTCGGGACGAATCAGTATATTAGTCGATCATGTATTTAAAATTCAAAAATCAAAGGGGGATGTTTTATTACTTACCATTGTTTCCGTTACCTTTTCAGAAGTTTCAAGGCCATTGGACTTCTCCTGAATTCCCGCATCTTTAGCACTTACAACATCACTTGTCTGAGTGCCGTCCACCTCATTAGCGCTGCTCCCTATATTAGAAAATGAAATTGTTAGCATCAGTGGTGTTAGCATTAGAAAATGAAATTGTTAACAACATAAAAAATGGCTTACAACTGAGGCTATTGGCGATGGATCAGATGGCAAAATTATATTCACCCCTTGTTTATTCAACTGTTTCATCAGTAGAGCAAGCACTTTATTTGTCTGTTCCACCTCACCGGATAATTTCTTGACCTGCACATCTTTTTCGGTCATCTCGGTGGACAATTTCTTGACCAATTTATCTTTTTCTTCACGCTCGCGTCTCTCATTATCCAGTTGAGTTTGAAGTAACGCAAGTTTTTCATCGGCTTCTTGTTTTCTTTGAGGAAGGCCAAAATACTTTTTGTATGTTACTCCACCTCCCACTCCTCTGGCATAACCGCCCTTTTCCTTACCAAATACAACTATCATGGCATCAGTGCCATCATCAACACTCAAGGTTCCTTCCTTGATCTTGTCATCAGCTTCTTTCTGCACAAAAAATATAGGAAATGTTGGGATTAAAAGTCTTCTTGATGCTGTTAGAGTAACTGCTGCTCATATTTGTGTCAATGCTGCTCAGCTGGAGTTAGTTCTGCTCATGAACTTCAATGAAAAATATACTACTGCTAGTACACAATTACTCCTGTTAGTACGCAGTTATTACTGCTGGTATACAAGTTATTACTGCTAGTACACAGTTAATGCTGCTGCTATATAAGCATAATAATAGAATTAGCAGTCAAACTTACAAGTTGATCTCCCTTTGATTTAATATCATCATCTGGGTATTCGCCGTCTTTGTTTACCCTTCCTTTCAACCACATTACATCACGCGGGGGTTCTTCATCCGCTTCAATCTCTTTATTTTGGATCTAATAAACATCAAATGCATACACATGTAAAGTTTGTAGCATATTCATAAACATAACATGTATTGATCTTGTGGTTTCAGCCGAATCTAGAGAGAGAAAGGGAGGAGAGTGGGAACCTTTAGAGAGAGAAAATGGGATGTTAGATTAAGAGTGTGAAAAGGTCCAACCCTTCCCACACTTGGGAAGGGGTATTTATAGTTCTAGCTAAGTTTCCCCTAGTGGGCTGTGGAGTGAGCTGACAGTGGGTAAAAACCCGACCCAACTCCACAAACACTAATATAACTGAACTAATAATATGATATCTAAACTAGTATTATTAAGCCTACGAGCTACATGAATGCTAAATAGATACTCGGGGTGACCGAGTCTTCATATGAATATTTATATTCCTAACAATCTCCCCCTAAGGGAGGTCACCCCGAAAATTACATTTTGAATTCTAGCATTCTATCATATGAATTTGACTTCATAGCTCGTAGTCTTTGATTCTTCAATGTCATTGATCTTTGTGCATTCAGCAGTGAACTTTTCATGACAGATCTTTTGTATTTGGGTGATCTTTGAGAAATATTTGAGAATATCATCCAACATATGTTTTCTAGTCATCTTGCAACATCGTCTCCATGTGAAGTTGTGATCTTTGAGAATTCTTTGAGATCATCAGCCACTGTAAATCTTCTAGCTCATCCGATATAGTGATATTGCCTCCATGTGATTTGTTGTGACCATTGGACTCGCATGCTCACACTTTTCTGGATCATGATAATTATCATCAGATTTACGGAAGCTGTGTTGTAGGTCTTTTAGCTATCATGATGTCTTTTATATTGATTTGTAAGTGTGAGCATGGAGTGTGGATTGACACGTCTCTACTAGAATCAGGAACCACCATCACCATCTTTATATGAATCTGAAATAAAACAATTAGCAATAAAGTTGGAGAACGAATATGGCTTTGTCATTCGTTCGGTGTGGTTGGATTAACCTTCGGTTCCGTGAGGACCGACCTGTGATCAGGTAGAATCCCCTTTAAAGAAGATTCTCCTTGACAGGAATTTACAGCTTGTTGTAGGGGATCATCCAAAGAGTTACCATAGGAATCACCCTACAAAGCATGTTCTCATACCGGAACATCTCAAAGCAGACAGCACGGTAGAGTGAATCAGTGAATTGAATACCGACTGATTTATGAGAAATTGATTATAAAAATCACTCGCGTGTCACTCGATAAACATTTTATGCAACACGACGAGGGTTTTATACATTGAATCACATTTCAGTCATAAACACTTTTGTTTGAAAATTTTCACAATCAATGTGCTCGAAATTCAGTTGGTGAGCACATTGAAAGGTTTTCCAAAAGCGTCCGTCAATCCATTTCCTGGAACAAGTTTGATTCAAATGAGAATCGCCCCATCGTTTCTTTCCAGTTGTCACAAGTTTGATCCATGAAGGATCTCACATGTCACCCACCAAGAGCTTGTTTGATGTTGGCTCTAGAAGGATTTCCATCTTCATTGTGAATACTTTACGTATCACTCGGATGTTCTGGCAATACCACACGGATAATGCGTAGGACTCTTAATATATGTTTTCTTACTTTTCATGGTGTATGAAACCGCAAGCATATTGGAAATGTGTCCTAATGAGATTTGTGGATGATCTCTTGGCTCTAGACTCAATAGTGCATTTTGATTTAGTGATCGGAGGCTGGAGAGGACTGCCACCTTTTCAATATCATCTAACTCGGAGTGAGATAGATGATAGACATTTATTGAACTCCGTGACAAATGAAACAAGAGTCCTTTGAGGGACCTTGAGTGGCTAGGGAGGGTTGTGCAGCGTATCACTGGGTCCATGATACTTCTCTTCAATGTCAGTAACCAACTACGTGATTCTGACAGCATATGTGTTGACCCAGTTTCTGCTTAAAGTGTAAGGAGGGCTTCTTTCTTTTCACCCTTTATCTTTACATTTCTTTTTCATTCTTCAATCCCTTCAGTGCTTACCGAGACTTCATCACTAGCACCTTGTTGGGTTTGTTCCAGTACTAGCTCCATCTCAGTCGGCACTCTTCCCTTATTCACACTTTTCTCCTTTTTAATCATACCTAAGGACTTCTACACTAACTAGTGGATTGTCCCTGGGTAGATCCCTTCGGCTCTGGCGGGATCGTGGGAACTTATACCTAACCTTACCATCCTTATAACTCCAGTACATTAAATAAAATGGTCGGTCTTTGGTATTCTTCCACAATTGCCATCACAAATCATTTGCTCCCCCTCAATATGTGCATCGATATATGAAAGAGTTTAGCACATATGGGAGAGCCTACACTTGAGTCCAAAAGATCACATTGTATCAGATTTTCATATTTAAATCACATTCTCTCCCCCGATAAAAAATTTCCAACCATTTGAGATTTGTGATCCCAATTGATTTAAATATGTTTAGAAAATTTGGGAGAAAATGTGGTCAGGTTTAACCTATATTCTGATAATGAAACATTACAATGCTCCCCCTCAATCTATGAGGGAGAATGTTAGTGTCAGGTATGATAGGTTTGAAAGATTTTGAATTAAAACAATCATACACTGACACATAACAACAAATGTTTATTCACTGCTTATTATGTACAAGGATAATCGTTATGACAGAAATGATGTTGACCTTTTCGCTTCCCTGAGGGAGTCAGTAGTCAGCATCAATTATCCATCCACCAACAAATCTTCCCAAGTATTGTAGATCCCCACTCGGTGAGACTAGAATAAGTAATGCTTTGTTGAAGTGAAGGTGGTGGTGGTGATAACAGTGTTGTTGTTGTTGCTGTTGATGTTGTTGTTGTGGTGAATTCAGAGCCAGTCAATAGAGTTTGAACATCTGATCAAATTGTGAGAGCGGGAACTGGCACATTCATATTGGCCATGGAATCTGCATAAGAATATCAACACAGATATACATACATACAGATTCACTTTTCATTAATAGCTACCACGTAGCAGCTTGCCAACTCATAATACCATATTCATCTCATAATCAAACCACAGTTAGGAAATACATCAAACCGCTATCTAGCATGAAGAGCAATCAGCAATCATGAACATGACAATTCACACATATCTCAACATTCAACTCAGGATCTTAGGGACATGATTCTAACACGATAGGTATATACCTAAGCATATCCTTAGTGAACATGCACTAAATCAACAACAATTTAGCAGTTATCAACTAACAAAAGTCAATCAACATTTGAAATTCATTCATTCAGATCATACAAATTCCAGTGGAGTATTAAAGAACATCAAACACAATGGGTTTTCTAACTCCTTTTAGATTTTGGTTTTTAAAGTATTTAGGGGATTAAGCGAGGATTCCAGAGTGACACAAATGGACCTTATAGTTACATAAAGCTAGGATACTATAAGCAAATTGCACATAATGCCCTAATCTTTCTAACAACTAACACATTTGGCCATTTGAGATAAAGTTTAGTAAGATCCTCTTCAACTAATACCCCATTAACTACAAAACCTTTTCTAACAATTATGAGATAACCAAGAAACCCGTTTGATGATATAAAATTTGAAATCACTCTCCCCCTCAATCAATGACCCGTATTCTAGTTAAAGAGCTGTAGTCATTGATTGAGTGACAAATTTTATGCACAATCCAAGTCTGAAAGAATTTCAACCAACATGTTACCAACATAGACATAATGTAATCCATGCCCGGGTGAACTTCACCCAGTAGGAGGAACAACCATCTTTTTGGCGACGTGCTTTCCCCATTTTGAAACACGGGTTGCTATATGAAGTAATAGCAAGCCATAATGACATGTTTTGATAAACCTTTTAAACTTCTGCTCGAGCTTCATTTAAAGACCCGTGTCATTATTGAATGACATTTCTAGGTCCGTAAATGTTATCGATAAACAGAAGACATGCCTAGAACAACTATTTTTGGTATTTTCTATTTTCTGGTTTTTATGGTTTTTCTTGGTTTTAATATTTTTCTATTTACATTTTTCTGGTTTTATAATTTTCTATTTACAATTTGGTTTAAGATATGTACAACCTATATTATTCAGTTTAAGAAGATGATGACATGTATACCAAAATAAGGATATCGTTCTTGTACGTTGTTGAAGTCTGTAGTCAACATCTCTTAAACTTTCACCACCAAAGCTTTCAAGGCTCCTGAATAATCGCCTGAACTTGAGCCTTCTCAATGTGAAGCTTTCATAGCTTCCCCCCAAACCGAAAATCTTCCTTTTGAGCAGTTTCAAAGCTCTCTTTCAAGCTTACATAAGGTAAGTGTACAGCGGAAACCGTAGCAAACCACATCAAATATTGCTGCTCCTTTTAAGAATAATCATCGTGATTCTCCATTCGGGGGATCATCAAATAGATCAGCAGTGTATCATCTCACACTTGAATAATTCTTCTCACATTTCTTCCAGCTAAAGTCTGAAGTAATGCATACCAAAAGTATCCAGAGACCACTTCCCCCAAGTAGTTGAAGTGATGCAATCAGTCTCATTGTATGAAGCCCAAAAACCCGAAGTACACACTCAATCCCATAAATGAAGACGAAAACGTAACATCAAGTTCAATTAAGACCCGAAAATCCCCTTTTCTCCCTTCAGGAAATTGCCATTGTGAACCTCTTTTATCATCAGAAACTGTTTCTTACATCTCTTCCCCCACGTAGTTGGAATGATACACCAGAAGGCACGAGTTAAAACACTGATTTTCTCTGCGGTTATGACATTTGTCTTCCCGGAATAACTCCAATTCAGAAGAAGTATAAAGTTCATCACGTGTACTCGTTGCGCGTTCAGATGTATGTCTCCTTCCCCCTTGCTGGTTTTGATACCTCAGAATCAGCAACACATTTTACGCCCATATACTTGAAATCTTGTGAGAATAACATAATTGTCCCAAATGTATCCTGTGAGAATCAACAGCTACCGAAACGCTCTCTGACTATCTTTATCAACCCTTATGTTCTGTCGGCTATTACTGTGACCACTTGGTGAAGTAAACCCGATATACCAAACTTGAAACTGACGAAGAATTCCCCAAATTTGTTACTTAAGCTTGCACTGTTGTTGATTGAAGAACGATGCAGAAGAAGACCCCTAAGTACCCTTATACACTCAACTAAGAGCCAAAGCAAGTACAACACCTCTTGAGACTATCCACATCTGCATCTGGGTGTGACACTAAGCACTACAATGTAACTCCTTGAAGTGATAGCTATAACCCGTGAGAACTTCATTGTACCTCCTTACATCGGGTATAACTAGATAGTCCAAGTCCCAATCATAAATTTTAAGCACGAGCAAGTTATCATTGAAGGTCATGCATCCAACCAACCCCGACATCAAGATAAAATAAGATCACGCCTTTGTGAAAGTCAACTTCAATCTCAAATAAGGGATGCCAATTAACTCCGTGATCACTTGACATTCTATGTCCAAAATCTTATCCGTTTTGACGTTTTAGCCGACATTTTCTTAATGTTCTTGTGGTTGCTTTACCAAGTGCACATTGGAAGGAGCAACAATCCGTGAATAAGGAGATTCTTCAGAACCTGGTTCTGGGAAAGGAATACCCAAGAACGGATCATTATTCAAGCGTGCAGCTTCAATATCATGAGAGTCATAATCAACACCTTGAGGAATAAGTGGAACATTAGGTGTTGAAGGAGAGTCGTATGACCATTTCTCAAATCTCAATCAACATGTAGTTTATTCACCCTTCTCCGCCTCAAAAATTGCATATGACTGACAACTGCCATTTTTGATTGAGCGAGTGAATAAGAATACAATCACCGGTAAGTAGATCACCCTTCTCAAGTCTCAATCAACATGTAGTTTATTCACCCTTCTCCCCCTCAAAAATTGCATATGACTGCCAACTGCCATTTTTGATTGAATGAGTGAATAAGAATATACTCTAATGTAAGTAGATCCACTTGATGACTGAATGATCATGGGAAGAGCATGTAGCATATTGATGGGAATGGTCATAAACAAGAAGATTTCTCTTCTTCCGAAGATAAAGCGCACTCAAGCGTACACTTTTCTTTTCTTTGATGAACGGGGCCTGAAGAGTTGTCAGCAGACGCCATTATGTTGACATTGAGACCCGAAGCTTGAACTGATGTGTTCAAACGTCACTGTCGTTGAAGAACGAGGCCTGAACTGATGTGAACAGACGTCATTGTCAATGAAGAACGAGGCATGAACTGATGTTAACAGACGTCATTGTCGCTGAAGAACGAGGCCTGAACTGATGTGAACAGGCGTCATTGTCATTGATGTTCATCAAGCTTGAATTGCTTGAACCCCTAATTCATGAGATATCAGTCTTTTCAACACCCAAACCCTGAGTCTTTCCTTACTAGGAGTGAACGATGTGCCTGCACTTAAGCAAAGACTTCCTGCATTGACATTAAGAGTTTGTTTGCACTTATATGGGTTAGTGATATCAGCATTTAAACCATTTAGGGTTTCACTGTCAACCTTGGTTTTGAACTTAGTGAACATATTTCTAATAGGTATCCATCTAAGACCAACAATCTTAAAAATTCTACCCGTCGTTATCCACCAAAGGCAAGATCTAGGAGTGTTTGGTTTCTCATGTACAGTGGAAGACTTGTTTAGAGAAGACCTTTGTCCTACAGCATTCTGCCTACCAGGTTTCTGAGTATAACTCTTTGGTTCTACGGGCTTGTTGTTGTTTCTAGTCTTAGAGAATTGAACCTTAGCACGAGTGATGAGTGTGTAAATACTCATCATTTTATGCCCATTTTAGACCATAAAAATACCAAAAACACCAAAAAATATCATATTATACTGCAGATATCCTTGGTTTGTGTTTTTATGTGTTTCAGGTACAAAAGGATCAAAAACGGAGCAAAAACGGGCAAAAACCGAGCACAAGATTGGAAAAGCGTGAAAAGCTGAAGCCGGGAAAGGAAATTATGAGTTTGGACCGGGATTATGCTCAAATTGTCAAAGTCAACCCTCAGGAATATCAAAAGGGTCAATATTGGTCCTTGGACATATTTTCATAATGTTGCATAAATGGTCCCCGAACTTTCAGATATTACAAATTTGGTCCTTGTGATTTAATCCCTTTTACCCCTAAATAAACCCAACCCAAAATCCTTATCCAATAAACCCGGCCACAATCCTTTATCCTAACCCATCCCAGCCCAATTAACCCACCAAGCCCAACACACAAAACCCACCCCGTTTTATCCCTTCTTAGCTAAAACAGAATAGTCAAACCCAAAGTCGAAACCATGGTCAACCATCCTTTCTAAACCATCAAACCCGCCAAAACTACTCACCCTTTTCTTCATTCCCCAAAATCAGACCATCATGTCCCCCCATGCTTTCTCCCCTGCTACACGCCTCCCTCCCCCTAGATAATCAAGTACCAAGCTTCACGTGAGTACCCTCTTCACGTGCTCAAAATACCAAATCCCACTATCTCCTATTTTTCCCGCCAAAACTACAATTGGACGGCTAAGATTGATTGAAGCAATTTGAACAAATGGGATTTGTTCAGAGTGACGAAGGGAAGATTTGGAGTGATATAAAAAAGAATGAAGACACACAGAGTTGCTGGTCACTATTTTAGACCACTTCTTAGTGTAGATTGTAGGATAAATTAAAATTTCTTTTTCAAGCTAATTGTAATTCACATTTTCAGTATGGGTTAACTTTTACAAGATTTGTACTCGTTTGGTTTCATTGCATTCCTAGTTTGATCTTCATTCAGTTTCAATTTCAAGTTAGTCAACGTAAGTCAACCTGCTTAATTCTGCTTCTTTTATGCTTATTTTCCTTGTTCTCTGCTTATTTGATTTTAATATGATTGTTAGATGTCAGTTAGATAGGTTGCTGAAGTTTAAACTTGTTCTCACCTTACATAGCTAAAATAGTCATTAAACAGTCAACTTAAGAGACTGCTTATTAGTGCTTATTGTGGAACTGTAGATTGTTATTTTTGTTGTTATACAAGTTAGATATTCAGTTGGTATTCAGTTTTATAGCTTAAATAGGAGTTTCTAGTGTAAAATTGTTAAATCAGTATGATAAGGAGTGTTTGGCACAGTTTGATTATGGGTCAAAATGGTGCATTACTGTTCACTTACTTCTTTCTGAGTTTTGATTAGGATTAATTATGGTTGTTTAAGCTGATTTCAGTAGAACTTTAGTAGTTTTAATGCCTTTTGAGGTTATTGGCTTATTGGTGAAATCAGTGGATCACAACTACACTAAATAAGCTCAGTATAAGCTGAGCTTATTTGGGCTAGTGATTTTGGTCATTTTTGAGTTCCCAATTAGTGTTTTAAGTGTAGGATTAGAACTTGGTATATTTTCATTTAGTTTCATAAGAGTTAGGTTAAAGTTTATTACTGCTGCCTCAGATTGAGTTTCCCCATGCACCCCTTTTCAATCTTCATTTTAAGCTAGTAACTGTAGTTGTTAATTTCTAATTCTTGTTTTATAAGTAGTTTGTAGGGTACTCTTAATCTGTTTTATCTTATTTAAGCATTTAGAGCTTATTAGATAGCTTATTTTCTGTCTGCATATTTCCCCCATCAGAACTGATCCAACTCTGCTCAGTTTTTGGAATCTTAGGCCATCTGATCTAGGGCAGATTTGGGTGAGCAATTGATCTCACATTTTGGGCATTTTCAGTTTAAGTGTAGTCTGTTATATGAGCTTCCTTAATCTCCCTTTTGGTTGCCCTGATAAGCTCTCCCCTAGCTTCTAGATCAGCTGGAAGTAGGCTGATAAGCCTCCTTGTTTCTGCACATTCTATGATCTGATCAGCTGCTTTTCTGCTTATTCCTTCTGCTTATTTGTGTTTTTTCAGTGTTTTTATGCTTAAGTAAGTATGTTAATATGTTTTCTAGCTTTTGGTGACTTTTGGTAACCTTTAGCTTATTTTTAGCTTATTTGTAAACTGCTTATTTGACCCATTCTGCTTATTAGGTTTAGATAAGCTCTGATTTTATTTTTCCTAGCTTTTAAATTAAATTTTAGATTTACTGGAATTTTTTCAGATTTTTCCAGAGTTGTTTACTATTTTTAAAACATTTAAATAGTTTAATTTAGTTTTAAATTCATATTAATTAATTAAAAAGTCAAAAAAATATTTTTCTTTTTCCCAAAATTTTATTTTATCATTTAGGATGTAGGAAAAATAATTTTGTACCCGTAGAGTTTTTATTTCATTATTTTGACGTTTTTAGATTCGTTCTCAGTCCCCTTTTTTTATAATTCGCGTTTTTAAGTTTTTCTTTTACGTTTTTAATCACGTATCCTTTAGATTATCGTTTTCTTTGTTTATTAAATCGTTTTTATTTTATGTTCACTTATCTTAGTTTAAAAACCCAAAATCCCACTTTTATTCACCATTCACTACACGCAATCACAATTCGAGATCACGAATTCCATTCACGCCTTCGTTGGGGATAACGACCTGGGAATACAACTTCCATTGTATTCCTTGGAAATAAATACGACTTGATTCCAGCGAATCAACGAGCATTCACTTCCTTCAGGAATTTTGTTACACAATTATCATGATTTGCCTTAAAAACACATTTTCGACAAGTTGAGCAAACAAAGTGTTTGGATTCAGAGAAAGATCTAGTATTCTTAGAGTGATCTGCTACGGGAATCGCATTAATCGATATGCAACTACTCTTAGAAGCAGGCAAATTCCTAGTCTTTCCATGTGTGTTTTTCTTAGCATCCTCTAGGTTGTGATTCTGAACACTGTTTTTATGTCTAACATGTTCCTTTGGTGTCACAAATGACACATGCTTTGAACTAATCCTAGAAGAGCTAGAGGCACTCATGTGATGAGGTTTTGCAAACGTATATTCCTTTTCCTTAGGTCTAAACTGTGAAGTGACTGGTTTTGACAAAACTTGTTTCGAATCAACTTGGGAGGCAAACCATGGTTTTGAGGATTTTGGTCGTTCAGATCTAAACGCAGTCGGTTGTCTAACAACTGATTGGTTTCTAAGTGGTGGTTTCCCCAAGATTGATAGTTTTGCAAACTTAGTGTTCACACCATTTCCTGTCAATTTTCTTAACTCGTTTTTCAACGCTGTAATTGCAAAACCCTTTTCCTGAAGTTGAGCTTTGAATTCATCATTTTTGGCAATCAAAGAGGTTGTATGCTCTACAGTCTTAGTTTTACTTTCTTTGATTGTATCACACAGTTCTTTGCAATAAATTTTTAAAGACTCATTTTCATTAAGTAATTCAGCCACTTTATGTTCCATTTCAGTATTTTTTGTTGCAATAACATCACTGTCATGTTTAGCCTTAACTTCATTACACATATCACACATCTCAGCAATACATTTTTTCAGGTTGTTGATCGATATGTTTTTGGCTTGTAGCTGAGCTTTCAAATCGTTTATAATAAAAAATTCACGAAATTCAGGAAATTCTGGATTCCCACATGGTTGGTTAGTTTGAAGACTTTCTACCTTTTGTTGCATTGAGATTTTAAGATCAATACAATGTTTTTCAAGTTGTAAAAATCTGTTTGAAAGTTCATTATAAACTTCTTTTTCAACCATATCATTTGATTTGAGAAACTCAGCCGTAAGCAAAGAACTTGATGCATCATCATGTTCAGCATCCTGATCAATTTCTCCCACCCCCCCTTATGACTCATATTTGTTGAATCAGAGGTGATATTGCTATCAGTCCTTTCCAACAGATATGTGTCATAAGTAGGTTTAATTTGATCAGTATGTTGTTGTTCATTAGCAAGGACATTATGTTGAACAGTTAAATGTACCTCAGCAAATGGCACTTGGTCATTTACTGGTCTGATATCAGCATCCACACCATGTGTGATATGAGTCACATAACTGCTGCTTGCATCATGCTTATCTGACTTTGCCCCTCTGCATTCTGTGACAACTGAACTAGCACCTAGTGCTTTACTCAAATCAACCTTAATCTCTCTTGATTGCATCCGGTGTTGTGCTCTTTCCTCAATGTACTTCTTAACATTATCCATGTGTTAGAGTAATGTTTCTCTGAACATGTTAACTTCAATCCCAGTGTAATCAGTAAAACACTTTTCTGTCATTTGACTATCATAATCCCAAGTGTATTGTGAATTGATGAACACTTGAAGTTGTTTGTTGATCACCCGAAGAGCAGCCATGGATCCAATTTCATGAAATTCTTCTTTGTCAAGTTGTTGTTCTAGTTGATCTAAGTTCAGGAACATAGTCCCTATGAAAGTCTGAACATCATGACCAAAGAGTGATGCAAAAGCTCGTTCGAATCCTCCCATAGATCCAGGTCTTTCTGAGAGAACCTTGAGATGTGATTGAAGTAGTCGAAAGCATTCTTTGCAACTTTCCTTTTCATTATCGTGCAATTGTTGTGGCTGAAGCAACTCTCTCTCTTGCGAATTCGAGCACAAAGATTCCATATTAGCTATATCTGATCCAAAAACGTTTGTCTGTTCAAAAACGTTTGTCAATTGTACTTTGTTGGGAATCTTATGTTCATCGATCATGTCGTACAATTTGAGTACCTCAGCAATGACTGAATCCGAAGTCTTTGACATGATTTGAACGTGTGATGAACTCAAATAAGTACATTTTATTACCATCATTTATCCTATTTATTTGACTTGTTTTATTATATTATCTGTGAGAATCGATACGTTAATGTTTACTTTTGTAATTCTCAGGTAAAAACAAGTATTATGTAAAACTTGGCGATTTTGGACTAATTATGGAGCAAAACAAGCAAGAAGTTAAGAGTCTACTGAAATGTACAAGATCAAGATTATTATGCTCCAGATACGCCGCATCTTACTTATTATATACGGCGCATCACTATCAAGATTTCACAAGCTACGATCCAAGACAGCAAGGACATGGGCCGCATCTAGAAATGGAGTTACGCCGCATCTTCTGGCGGTGTACGAATATTCCTGAATTTATTAATCTTGGACCCCACACGAAGTTAAGTCAATGCGCCGCATCTACTTATTCTATGCGTCGCATCTAGCCCTCAGACAGAAACTATAAATACCCCAAAGTCAGACGAATTTCAAGGGGGAGACATTTAGTAAACAAAAAGACCGAAGAAACCCTAGGACGAATTCAGACGAAGTAGCAACACAAGACACACCTTGAACGAAGATACAAGAGCTGTAAGAAGGTCCTGCATGTATTCAATTCATTAAGTAGTTTTGTTTTATTGTATTAGTACACTTTAATTGGTCAGGATTGATGGGCTTGTGTCATTGATTTAATCATGCACTTCAACTCCCCTTAAAATTGCTTTCCCATTAATTAAAGTTTATATGTTGATGTCTTTGGTGACTTTTATTAGTGCATTGATAACCTCTGTGTCTAGCTGAGCATTGCTTGGGTCGCCATGCCCCTTCCTCGCCTATTTATTCTATCGCCTATGCATTCTATCGTCTGTAGAAAAGTAGGAAGAAAGATAAATAGGATAGTCATAAGTAATCATTAAGGGTTTACTCGCCGATAAGATTAGAGCCAACGATAAAGGAATTAATCTCGGTGCGTTGCATCGAACTATACACTTCATATAAAACTAGCAATAAAACAAGTGACAAGCTACTTAACTATCAGGACAGGTCTTCTTATTGTCTCAAGTATTTATCTGTGTACGTGTGTGCTAATCGCTGATTCGTGCCTATTAGTTTAGTTTATATTTAATCATAACCAAACCGTGCCAGTCTCTCAGGCTGAACCCCCTTGCGTTAGATTAGGTTGTATAGCTAACTTAAGATATTAAAATACTGATTAGAATAACTAGATAATACGTTCCACTCTTAGTGATCGACACTCTACTTACCATTATATTCATACTGACCGGGTACACTGCTCGTTAAAGTGTGTGTGTTATTGATAAGTCGGCTAAATATAAATTTAAAACTTGAATACTGCTAAAACCACAACGACATACCGTGGGTATAAATTAGAGCACTACGCACACGCGCATCAAGTTTTTGGCACCGTTGCCGGGGAACGAATTGTTATTATCTGTTAATTTGATTAGTATTTTAATTAGGTTTTTCTTTTTAGGGGCCGCTTGGTTCAAAGGGTGAGGAATGCAAAGGGAATGCAAAGGGAATGCAATGCATTCCCTTACCCCCCAAATTGTTGGGTAATGCCCCATTACCCACTAGTGGGTAATGGGCCATTGCATTCCCTTAAACCAACCATCATTAATGATTATATACCCATTACCCACCCCCACTATCCCCCCAACCAAGCGGCCCCTTAATTTTAATTCTAACCGCTAACTCTGTTGTATATTAGTTAATTTGCATTCATTGTATTATTTGCATATTTTCTGTTTTTGTGTGTTTTTATTTTTGTTTATTTTCGTTTGTTTTTATTTTTGTTTTTATTTTTCTGTTTTTCTGTATACTGCTATCGTTGTACTGAGCTAATTCAAACGATACGGCGCATCTATTTTCTTAGATACGACGTATTGCGTTTTAATTTTTATAAAATACAACGCGTTTAATAAATTCGATACGACGCATCTTTCCCCAAGATACGGCGTATCTGTTTTTAATAAAAAAAATTTCTAAACGATAACGCCATACGACGCATCTGCTTTTGCAGATACGGCGTATCTATTATTTTAATTAAAAACAGTTTTCGAATTATTAAACAGATACGGCGCATCGATTTTTATCGATACGGCGCATCTTCTAAATCAAAAATCTTGTATTTTGAAACGTAACGAAAATACGGCACATTAGCTTTTGTTAATACGACGCATTTAATTTTGATAAATATAATCGATTTTTGATAATTTAAAACTGATACGGCGCATTCTAATTCTAAGCGGCGTATCTATTTTCTGAATAAAAGTCTGATTAAATTTTAACGATTATAAGATACGGCGTATCCAACTTTTTGGATACGGCGCATCGTCTGCAGATATCATCAACTTTTATTTTACTTTGATTGTTTCACTCTTCTTTTGCACGAGTAAGTTTTATTTCAGGAAGATGGACAATCCGGATATTACTATGGAAGAATATATCAGACTTGAAGAGGAAAGAGCCTTGAGCAATAATGGGATCTACGATTGGAAAAGAGCAAGATATGGTGCACAAGCAATTGAGACAAAAGAAATCACTATGGAAGAATACTTGATTTTAGGACAAGAAAAGTCAAGGAAAGAAAGAAACAAATTGCCGTTTCAACACACTTGGTGTATGTCAAATGATGATGAAGAAGATTCATATACCGTGAAACCAATTCCGGCAATTGTTCTTGATAGTACTTTTTCTCCGGAGATTGCACAAGATGATGTGTATACGGAACCTTACGTTGAAGAATATTCTGCAATCGTATTACCACCATTAGACAATCCAACGGATGAAGATGAAAAGTATTCTAATTTTGATTTCGAACCATTTGACGCCATAGTTTATGATGACATACCTCAACCAGATTTTGACCCAACAAGGGATTTTGAAGAAATCTGGGATTACTTAATGAAGGATGAAATTCGGGACGATGCTGAAATTGCAAGACCACTAGTTGAAGATGGAGATTCACAAGATGAATTGGAGTCACTTACAACACCAAGTGGTAGAAATTCATTTAATATTATTAATCTCGTTACTAATAATCTTGCTAGTTTTCCTGAACAGGTTACAAAACATAAGAATGATGAGGTCAAATTTATTACACTAACTATTGAAGCACATGAAGTACCTGTGATCAACCCGTTTTTGGTGGAGATCGAGGAAGAATTTGGTGATGAGCTCTTAAACATTGCTATGATTGATGAAGATGATGATTTCGACCCTATGAAGTATATAGAGGAACTCGAACTTTTACTTGCTAAAGACCCTTTCTCATCTTCTGCGGAAGTCAAGGGATGCCTTACTACCAAAGAGACTAACCAAGAAGAAAGGAGACTCATTTTTCCTCAACATACTACTCTTTCAGATGGAATGGTCAAGTCATCCAATTTATCAACCAAACCGGGTAAGAATAGGAAAGATGTACATATATTGCCAAGGTATGATCTTTATGTATTTCTTCCATCTTTAATAGCAAATTTACACTCTTTTCGTGCTTTTTGCTACTATCACCCGCACTTGATCCCAAGTGGGGGGAACAACACCCTATTACACAGTAAATAAGGGTGGAGTCAGGCTCGTGACTCGAATAAAAACAAGCGCTTCGTGGGAGGCAACCCATGCTTATCTTTTATTTTATTTTATTTTCTGATTTTGTATGGAGTCTGTCAGACCCGCAGAAGATACAGCGCATCTCAATCCTGAGATGCGACGCATCTCCTGCACCGGTCATATCTTACTTTATTTTCTTCATTTTTATTTTTAACTTTAAAACTTTCTGTCATTATTTTAATGCGGCGATCCCTGGTTAAGGATGCGACGCATCTTCAATTCTGATTCGTATTTATTCGAGGCTCGATACGGCGCATCTTCTTCCATAAGATACGGCGTATCGACTGACCTGATGATTTTCAGTTTAATTTTTATGTTTTATTTTCGCTAACTACTAATGTATTATGCAAGTTTGAACTTTCTTAACTCAGGTGTGTTAAAGTCTTGATGGTATTATAGATTTCTGCATTTCCTGTGGATACATCAATTATGATGCTTAAACGTTCTCATCCACAAGAAAGATGATTTTTGCTCTTATACAAATAATGGAGGATCATACCGAGCAAATCTCAGGGGAGTTTTTCTGTTCTAATTCTTTTATTTTCCAGTTTTTAACCTTTGATACAAACAACGAGGACGTTGTTTAACTTAAGTGGGGGGATTGGAGAATTAGAAAACTTACTTGTCCTAAACTTTTCAAAATATGCTTAAAATGTGCTTAATATATCAAAATTTAAAATTTTTAGCATGTTTTTGTTTAAAGTCTAAATTACATAGCTGCACACATGACATTATTTCAAAAATTGTGAACTTTTCAAAACTCACAAATCTATGAGTGTGCCGGTGACTTGTAAACTTTAGAACTTGGCTTGTATACTATTCGAGACCACCATAATAAGTATTATTTACATAATTGGAATGACTTGTCTAAATTGGTAAATTTCTAGGATTACACCCAAATAGCCTTTATATGTTATGTGATATTAGCTAACTACACTGGTTAGTTAACCCCCGTATAAACCTTTTGTTACTCTCACTTTTAGAGTAAGATACCCCTAGAAAAACACTCAGAGCCATTCCTTTCGTTTCTTACACCTTTGTTATAATGTTTCGTTACACCCTTACACCTTAGCCTACCTTGTAGATTAAAATCCGTGGTTGGTTAATTGCTTTAGGCAAAGTGTGTTTCCTTACATTACCTGTGTTCGCGTGCGTAATTCATTATCTATGGTTAGGTCAGAAAATTGCACAATGCAATTGGAGTGAAAGTAAATATTGTATATCTTTGAGTTTATTTTTCATGTGTTTACTACTTTCACTATTACCGTTATTTCTGAAGTTATGAAAAGTATGGAAAAATTATCCAGAGTTATCGTTATAGTGATGTGGTGAAATTTTACACATCTATGTTGATGTCAAAAAAAAAAAAAAAAAAAAAAAAAAAAAAAAAAAAAAGAAAGAAAAGTTGGATGTTTGTTTAAACAACTTATGTAAAGTTTTGTATTAAGTGGTCGATATCACCACTAGTTGTTATATATTATATTTATGGATTGAATGGGAGTTGGACGTTATGGGAACGCCAACTAAGGTTATTCTTTGACTGAGATCTTGTTGAGTATAATTCGTGTCTACCTAAAGCGTGTGTTTCAAGTGTTAAAGCGTGAGTTATTCAGTGATATGAGTCTTATTCATGGGATGGTTGGGATAGTGATTAACCACACTTAGGATTTTAATTTATCTGTTTTGTTTATTTTTCATTTTACACCAATTTGTATCCCAAATATTATCCATACCCTATATTATTCTTTATCCAAACCTTTGATTTATTGAGATTAGGGATTTGAGCAATCTTAAGTATCGTAGTCGTGGATTTGGCTATGTATTTATGATTTTGTCGCCCTTTTTGATATAATATTATTGGTGAAGATTACTTAGTCCTATCTTTAGCCTATTCGAGTTAAGGATTTGAGCAATTGCAAGTATCGTGTTCGTGGATTCGATCATGTATTTGTGATTTTGTCGCCTTTTCAGGAATTTGAGATCGATAGAGATTAAGGAGAATGATTAACCCTTAACCAACAAACCCTTTTTACCGTTTTAGACTTGTTATTCCTTGGCTTTAGTGGGGGAGATGCGTATACTTGCCAAGCTTATGATAGAATATTCGTCACGACTGGACAGTTAAACGATTAGATTTGCTTTTATCAAAATATTTTATTTTACTTCTAATTCGTTAAGTGTTTGGTTGTGTGATTATGAAAAAATGAATACATGCTTAAATATAAAAATAAATCCTAATATCTTTTAGGATACATTTTCATAAGATTAATTCTAAGGTTTACTTGGGGACAAGTAAAGTTCAAGTGGGGGGATATTTGATGAACTCAAATAAGTACATTTTATTACCATCATTTATCCTATTTATTTGACTTGTTTTATTATATTATCTGTGAGAATCGATACGTTAATGTTTACTTTTGTAATTCTCAGGTAAAAACAAGTATTATGTGAAACTTGGCGATTTTGGACTAATTATGGAGCAAAACAAGCAAGAAGTTAAGAGTCTACTGAAATGTACAAGATCAAGATTATTATGCTCCAGATACGCCGCATCTTACTTATTATATACGGCGCATCACTATCAAGATTTCACAAGCTACGATCCAAGACAGCAAGGACATGCGCCGCATCTAGAAATGGAGTTACGCCGCATCTTCTGGCGGTGTACGAATATTCCTGAATTTATTAATCTTGGACCCCACGCGAAGTTAAGTCAATGCGCCGCATCTACTTATTCTATGCGCCGCATCTAGCCCTCAGACAGAAACTATAAATACCCCAAAGTCAGACGAATTTCAAGGGGGAGACATTTAGTAAACAAAAAGACCGAAGAAACCCTAGGACGAATTCAGACGAAGTAGCAACACAAGACACACCTTGAACGAAGATACAAGAGCTGTAAGAAGGTCCTGCATGTATTCAATTCATTAAGTAGTTTTGTTTTATTGTATTAGTACACTTTAATTGGTCAGGATTGATGGGCTTGTGTCATTGATTTAATCATGCACTTCAACTCCCCTTAAAATTGCTTTCCCATTAATTAAAGTTTATATATTGATGTCTTTGGTGACTTTTATTAGTGCATTGATAACCTCTGTGTCTAGCTGAGCATTGCTTGGGTCGCCATGCCCCTTCCTCGCCTATTTATTCTATCGCCTATGCATTCTATCGTCTGTAGAAAAGTAGGAAGAAAGATAAATAGGATAGTCATAAGTAATCATTAAGGGTTTACTCGCCGATAAGATTAGAGCCAACGATAAAGGAATTAATCTCGGTGCGTTGCATCGAACTATACACTTCATATAAAACTAGCAATAAAACAAGTGACAAGCTACTTAACTATCAGGACAGGTCTTCTTATTGTCTCAAGTATTTATCTGTGTACGTGTGTGCTAATCGCTGATTCGTGCCTATTAGTTTAGTTTATATTTAATCATAACCAAACCGTGCCAGTCTCTCAGGCTGAACCCCCTTGTGTTAGATTAGGTTGTATAGCTAACTTAAGATATTAAAATACTGATTAGAATAACAAGATAATACGTTCCACTCTTAGTGATCGACACTCTACTTACCATTATATTCATACTGACCGGGTACACTGCTCGTTAAAGTGTGTGTGTTATTGATAAGTCGGCTAAATATAAATTTAAAACTTGAATACTGCTAAAACCACAACGACATACCGTGGGTATAAATTAGAGCACTACGCACACGCACATTAACGTGCACGGGATTTTATAATTCTATGATTTAAACCGAGAAATAGATTCTTTCACTGGATTTTACAAAAATCAAGAATAAACCATGATTTGATTGCTTAAATGTTTTATGATGAAAGTTTGGTAGACTTGATGATCTGTTGTATATGGTTGATGCGATTTGTTATGGTGAAATATTGGTCTGAAAACTTAAAACCTCAATAACTTTATTTTGGAGAGATTTCAGGCTTCGAAAGTTAGGTTGAACTAATTCAACATGTCCTTCTCCTCAGTCTCACGGTCGTTTTGACAGGTTGTGGGCTGAAAACGGAGTTACGGTTCAAAAGTTATGGCCGGTTGAAGTTTTGACGTAAAAAGTCAACTTTGGTCAAACCGCAACAAATCAAGTTGCAATTAATCAAATCGCAACAAGTCAAATCTCAACTAACCAAATCGCAATAAGTCAAATCGCAACTAACCAAATCGCAATATGTCAAATCGCAAGTATCAACTCGCAATGTCAAATCGCAACTGATCAAATCGCAATAAGTCAAATCGCAACTAGTCAAATCGCAGTGACTCAAATCGCAAAGATCAAATCGCAGGCTCAGTCAAATCGCAAGCTCACTCAAATTGCAGACTTACTCAAATCGCAGACCAGAAATACCCAAATCGCAACAAGACCAAATCGCAACTGTCAAATCGCAAGTCAGGACAAAACAGTCACTGTCATACAATTTGACTTTTTCCTCTTTTTGGTGAAACGTCAAATCACAACTGCCAAGTCGCAATTTACACTCAACAAGTCAAATCACATAATAAAATATACCAAATCGCAACCAAGAACCACTCAAATCTCAGCCAAGAAATATAAAATCTCAACCAAGAAATACCAAATCTCAACCAAGAAATACCAACTAAAACCCACGAATTTCACCAAATCTTCCAATAAACACGTGAAACAACTTATCCAAGCACCAAACTAAGCTTATCTAACACTCCTAAACATGAAAGAACAAGCAATAAACAGATCAAACCACAAAATAAGCTCGAACTAGTGTTTCCTCCTAAAAGCAAATCGAACCAAGAAAGAAACCACAAAAACCAATAGAAAATCTGAGTACCCACACACCAAAAGATCAAACTAAGGCTCTGATACCAATTGTAGGACATTCATAAACATAACATGTATTGATCTTGTGGTTTCAGCCGAATCTAGAGAGAGAAAGAGAGGAGAGTGGGAACCTTTAGAGAGAGAATATGGGATGTTAGAGTAAGAGTGTGAAAAGATCCAACCCTTCCCACACTTGGGAAGGGGTATTTATAGTTCTAGCTAAGTTGCCCCTAGTAGGCTGTGGAGTGAGCTGACAGTGGGTAAAGACCCGACCCAACTCCACAAACACTAATATAACTGAACTAATAATATGATATCTAAACTAGTACTATTAAGCCTACGAGCTACATGAATGCTAAATAGATACTCGGGGTGACCAAGTCTTCATATGAATATTTATATTCCTAACAAAGTTAAACCAAGATAAACGAAAATATGAGGATGCTTACACATGTACAGTTAAACCAAGATAATCGAAAATATGAGGGTATTAATGCAAATGTGAAAATTGGGCAATGTAAACAGATTCATTTCTCATACTGATCGTCTCTCAATTTGTAAAACAAACAATATGTAATCTTACCATTTTCTCTTTGACATAAACATATCCACCTTGTCCCATTTTATGCAGAAAAATATTTTGGGAACGCACAATTTTAGCTTTATCAGATTTCTCCTAAAAACACAAAATCATAAGGCGTTTAGATGTGGTAATGCTGCAAACTGAAAATTATAAAATGACATATACACTTAAATAAAGATAATTAATTAAAACCTTGTATGCTTCGGTGGTCGTGTAGTTTACAAACTCGACCCAGTGTTCTGAATCCATAATTGTACTATACAAGTCCGGGACTTCACTCAGTTTGGAAGGTGTATTTAGGTTGGGCAAAATGTAGTTGAATTTGAGCTTCCTTCTGTAATTCCATAGCAGTTGACCAAGACGAATCATTATCAATTTTCTGTATGTCACATCAACATCAAAAAATTTATGCAAAGATTAACACAATGTTGTTAATTTTATTATTATTTTTTTTTGAAAGGTGAATTTCTTTTGAAACTTCGTGTCGCGATTCGACAGCGGGAGGTCTAGCTTACGTTGTCTTAACCGGGCCCGCGCTAGAGAGCTCCCTCGAAGTGGAAAGCCTTGTTCAAATACCCGATGGGGGGAGAACCCCCTACTAATCCGCCCGAAGGCACGACGATTAATAGGGGTAAACCCTGCCCCCTCAGACTTGACCTGAGTATACCCAAGCCAAGCCCTCATAGAGGGACTTCCTAATATCTCAAAGATGACCTTAGTGGGGTTTGAACTTGAGACCTCACGGTCAACAAGCCAAGATCCTACCACTGGACCAACTCATCATTGATTAGTTGCACATAATGTAACTGCATACATAAACTTATGTAGTACTGGGTCACAAAATAGTATATAAGTACCGTGATTTCAGCCCATAGTTTATCTCTTCATTCTTTATTCACCTTCTTCCAGGAAAGAATCTTCACACCTATCTGCTCACGAACCACATCTCCTAAAAAACACACAAACACTACTCTGTTTGCCCCTGATACCCTACCGAAGGCATCGAAGGTTACCTTGAGCTTTATTCCACCAGGTTTGTCATACTTCGAGCGAAACTTTATTAGCCTGGTTGAGCCCCTCTTAGCTAGTATCGTCTCTGATTGGTTAGTTCCAGTCACATATGTATCTTCATCATCATAATACTGTTCGGATTCATATTGTAAGGCGTTATCATCAACTACAACATAAATGAACATTTAAGTAAAAGCTAAAAAGGAATTTAAAACACAAATTAAATCTCAAATTGTATTAATAGTAAAGAGGAATTACAACTTGAAAACAGTTGAAATACAATAAAAAGCTTAAACTAGACTCAAAAGCTACCCTAACTTATACTAAGACTCGATAAAAACTAGCTTCCAATTGGTGAGAGGAGGTTTCTATTTATAGGTAGAGGAGAGGAGCAATTAGGGTTTCTCAGAAGCCTCTAGATCTCTATTTGCAGCCTTTGATCATCAAATGTCCTCATCTCAATCATTTCGAGCCCTTGGATCATGTGCCACAGTGTCACAGCCAATAGAAATGCTTTAATCTGCCACATTGGATGAATTATGACAACATTCCTTCTGACTTGTCAGAGGTTCTAGAAAGAACTTAAGTGTACGGGTAAAATGGTGGAGCTGGGTAAGTTTTGGGGGAGATGGTGAATAGTAAAAGGATGGAAAAAGAGTTAGGGGTTTGACTGGGTGGGTATTTTGACCAGGTTTTAATTAAAAGGGGACGGGTTTAAGGGAGTATACGGGTTGTGGGATTTTTTTTATTGCTTTGACTTTTTAACCAAGGGATAAAAGGTACGGGTTTGGGTTTGGAAGTTGGGCTAAGAATGGGCTTTGGTGTGTTGGGTTTACTATTTTGGGTTGGGTTTATTAGTGATAAGGTTGTTTTAAGCTTAGGATTTATTTTGAGTTGATTTTTAACTTTGAAGGACCAAATCTGCCAAATAAGGATAATTATTCCAAGGACTGTTTTTGCAATATTGATATGATCCAAGGGCTGTTTTGTAAATATAGTGCTCAAGATTTGATAGTTTGCTTCCTCTCTTTTGACTTTAAATTCTCTTCCATTTCTCGTGCTCGGGTTTTCCGATTTTTGCTTGATTTTTGCCCTTTTTAACATATCTGTTGCCTGCACAATCACAAACACAAAAACATAAATATCTTTGGCGTTTTGGTTAGTTTTTTGTCGTTTTGGTCTTAACTTGGTCAAATAAAGGTATGTATATACACACATACCAAAATCCCCCAGACTAAGGTATTGCCGTGTCCTCACGCAATGTTATCAACTCACGCTTTTGAAACCAAAAATATCCAACCTCTTTTTACTAAATTTGAAAAGTAGCAAAATATTCAAAAGAAATTAAAAAATCAAAAGTTCAAAAAACGCCCCGTTTTCCCAATTTATTCACACTTATATTCTTTTTATATTTTTCTCTTTTTCATGTGATGGTATGTTGACTTTCATTACTTCACAATAACTTTTAAGATCACGAAGTAGGAAACACGACTCATAAAGAAGTGACCATACGGATAAAATTCATCGTCCTTGATTTTTCACAAGTCCCCAAACTAAGCTTAAAAGCGAAATCATTGTTATTTACAAGTTAGATGCTAACACTACCCATGGAAGCTAATTGTGTAAAACTTCTTACTCCCAAAATCCTATTTTTCCTATATTTATTTTATTTTTGTTGAGAAATGAATTTCTTCATATTTTCGTTTCGATAAATTTTTAGTCCGATAAAGGCACCAAGTTTAGACGCTAAGTAGTTTCTAATCCTTCCCTCGAAAACCATTGCCCATAAAAATGAGGTCCACATCAAGGTCTCTGATTTAACACAATTTAGGAGATATCCCTATTATATACGACCGAAACAACTCATCTACGAGTCCAGAGACAGAATCTTTTATTAGGATATCCCCGGAGTCGAAATTTGGCATTTTTAACATTATTAAACACATATTATTAATCCTTGGCCTTTTAAGCAACCTAGACAACGGGAGCGAACCGTCAAGAATCGGGAGCCTTATTTTGACCTTGGATATTTTTCCTCTGCCTTTTTGAAGTCTGAGTCAACGGGAGCGAACCATCAGAAAACAGAAAACTTCTATCGGCTTTGGATTATTATTATTATTCATTACATATTTGGTGCCAAACCCCGAGTCCTACGGCTTTTATAGCAATAGAAACAATAGCACGTACTATCAGAAATCAGTTGCCTATTACACCGTAACACTGGCAGTACCTTGATGTGTACCCAACTCTTATAAGCAAGGATTCTCTAAAGAAGGATTAAAAACTAATTATCGCCAAAACCAAAATACCTTTAATTATTCCTAGATTACTATTATTGGGTGAAACAAGCTTATGGGAGTAAAAAGCCACAAATAACTTTGATGAGCTCTAAAGAGATCCAACTACTCCACGTTTAGCAATCTAACTTATAAATAACTCTATCATTTCTTGTTCTTCGCAAATTTAAAATCTTAAGTAATAAGATCCGCGAATGCTTAGCCAAATAATCAAGCCATGCATATATAAAGTCAATTATGGGAACTTGCAAACTCTTAAAAAGAATTCGTGTTTTATAGCTCCTTGTATAAAAGACTAGCAAAAGCTTATAGATTATAAAGGTTAAGGGGACAAGCTAGGGCTCAACATGCCCGGTCAAGTCAAAATTTTATTCCTACTCTCACCAGCGGAAAGCCAACAAAGTGTCAAAACACTTATTATATTTTTGCAAAAAATTTTAAATTTTCTCATTTTTTCACTTTTTTCATTTTTTGGAGGAAAAACGGGGTTGCAAGAGTAAACGGCAAAGATGCAAGGCAAAAATCAAATTGAAAGATTACCCCCCCCCCCCAAGACTAAAACGAGACATTGTCCCCAATGTCTTAAAGGTAAGGGTTCTCCTACATAAATCTAAGGTCGTTTATTAATTATGCAAAAAGATAAATGTTAGACGACAAGATTTAGGATATTGGATGAGCAACGAATGATGAGACTCGAGTTGAGAGAGACAAAACCACGAGCACGAGATTCTTCATTATTTGGGAAAATCCTGGACACAGCACAAACAACCACGAAACACGAAAAATGGAAGAGGAGAACCTCTTCACGTCACTTTAAAAAGAAAGAAGATAGAAGGATAAGCATGGGGTGCCTCCCACGATGCGCTTGTTTTTTATCGAGTCGTATAGCTTGACTCGCCCCGAATTTAATTGTTCTTGGGGAAGCATGTGGAAGAGAAAATCTCCATCGAACTTTCATTCAAGATGTTTGGATAAACATTGAAACATATGAAAGTTCCACTCCGAGGAGATGCCACCGGCTCTAAATAGTAGAAACGATAATCGGAGATGCCAGGGTCAAAAATCGTATCCTCATTTCCTGATGGAAATGATAGCAAAGTCTTAATCTTGATCTCAATTATTTCCATGAAGAAATAGAGTCCATCATCAGAATAGAACAGAGGGGAGTTACTTTTCTCCAGAATTAAAAGTTCCTCAGATGAGGTTTGTAACTTGAAATTCTTATCGGGAGTCAATTTAATCATTGAATGATTTTTACTACCATCGAGTATGCCTGGATTAATTTGTCTTCACAAGTGTAAAACCAAGATCAAGCCCATCTAGGATTATAGAAACATTGATTGCATACGTAGCGGATAAACACAAAACAATCAACACTACTAACAAGGTTTTCTTTATTAAACATAAATAAAAACCTACTACTACTAACAAACGCTTAAACACGATTCAATCGACTCTCATTGAAGAGTTTGACTGTTTCTATTAAATTGAGTTCCCTGTAACCTAGACGCCACCCTCTTTATATAATAGAGGGAGGTTACAAAAACCCTAGCTTACTAAGAAAGCTATCTAACTATTACATATTAGGTCCCTATTGTTTCTTCTTTCTTCATTCTTGCTTGTGGTTTTGTAATCATCAAATCTGTAATTCCCAACAATCTTCCCCTATTTGATATTACAAAACAATCTGCATGAAGAAACAATGCTAAAACATGTCATCACAAATAATAAGCTGCACATCATAAAACTTCTTCCCCTTTTTGTAATCATCCAATAGGGGTATTGTGCATCTCGTAAACGCTTCCCCTCAAGTGATGCATGTAGATGGTAAGTATGTTTGAACAATAAGCTTCCCCTTAAAAATATACTAACCATCTGCTTGAATCATGAACTCAGCGGCATAGATCATTTCTTCCTTCAGTGCGAAAAGACATCATGTAATAAAATGTCTTTGGATAATTCTTGTAGTCAATATATGCATGGCGATCACATGCAATGGCCGATAGTCTCAGTGAGCGCAGACGGATCAACCAGAAACCACTCAATGCTTATGATTACCCTTTTTGTAATCATATCATGAACTGTATGGTATCATATGCCCCCCAAAATATTTGTAAAGCGCGTGTAACTGTTCCAATTAAGAATTATCCCATGAACTGAATTTCCAAAACAAACCATGCAACAAATGTCTTGACAATATCCTAATCTGATTTAGTGCGAACAAGATATGTTTATTACACCTCGGTTATGGATTGTCGTCCCGGACGTTCATCATCCATAACCGCCCATTTGATCCCAGTTCAAACCCTATAATAATGCGTGTGGTCCCGGACCTTCCACGACATCATTACGTTAGGTACTAAACAGCTCGTAAACACCAAACCAAATAAAAGTAACCAAGCCATAAGCATCACATCGTCCAAAATCCAAGGGCGTCTGAGGACCTACTATATCAAATATAACAAAAGCAGTACCAACTGAATCCACCATCACAAGCAGCAGAAACCATCAGCAGGAACCACCAGCAAAAACCAAATAAAAACCAGCAGGAACCAACCAGTAGAAACCGAAGCAACCAGCAGGAACCAACCAGTACTAATTTTTTTTTTTTTTTTTTTACGAGTAGCAGAATCTGAGCAGCAGAAACACTTCAAGCGTAATAGCAGTATCCTTGTGAGAGCAGCAGAAACTAAAAACCAAGCAGAATTAATGATATGCTTCAATCTTTAACCATATGTTGTCCCATGTGATCTCATCAATACAATAATCATTATTCTGATCGAACCCCACAACCAGAAAACAAATAACACGAGGCAATCAATGAGGCTAGAATTGAATCTTGTATACAGCCACTCACCAACCAATTTAACGTAGCCCCACATAAACGAATTAATAATCCATCACCCAATCAGATATCAACCAAACACGTAAACGGCAAATAGATCATATACTGATATTGATCACTCAACTATACGCCAACATCAAGTTATGATCAATCGCCATAAATCCATAAGCGACAAAGAAGGATTAACAATTTAATTCGTATGATGTTCCAATTTAATAATGAAACGACAAAATGGTTCATCATCGAAATTCAGTACCCAATACACGATACATCGTCCCCACAAAACAATCATAACCCTTTTATAACATTCGACCAATTAAATGCACATCATCAATCAGATCCAATGTTTGACCAATGTAATATATTCACGCCTCACAAATCGACAGACTCCATTGACCCACAACCCAATTAATTAATTCCGTATAACAATTCATCACAGCGACAAAAAGAATTAATTGTACGAGGTTTAAATCAAAAAGCCAATTAGATCTGCGATTACCGATACCAAAGAAATAGCGATTACCTCACATTATTTCCAGATCTGCTTCTGTACGATAACATCTGCTCCAAAACTGCTTCGAATCTGCTCCTTTATTGATAGAAAAACCTTGTAAATCCCTAGATATCAAGAGCCACCCTCTCTGATACCAATTGTAAAACCAGAATCAAGCCCATCTAGGATTATAGAAACATTGATTGCATACGCAGCGGATAAACACAAAACAATCAACATTACTAACAAGGTTTTCTTTATTAAACATAAATAAAAACCTACTACTACCAACAAACGCTTAAACACGTTTCAATCGACTCTCATTGAAGAGTTCGACTGTTTCTATTGAATTGAGTTACCTGTAACCTAGACGCCACCCTCTTTATATAATAGAGAGAGGTTACAAAAACCCTAGCTTACTAAGAAAGCTATCTAACTATTACATATTAGGTCCCTATTGTTTCTTCTTTCTTCATTCTTGCTTGTGGTTTTGTAATCATCAAATTTGTAATTCCCAACAACAAGAAAACTCAACAGGATACTATATGGAAGACTCATCAGAGAAAAGAAAATCATCCTCGGGAGATAAAGGAGATAAGTTATTTAGCTCAGTCACGGTTTTCATTTTTGGGTCTTTATCTTCAAAGGATTTATCATCAGAAGGTTTGCCATATAAAAGATCTTCCCATTCTTTATGATCAGCACCGAAATAAAAAAGATCATCATCATTTTGAGAATCACTATCTTTGATGATTTTCTTAAGGTTAGAATCAAGTGATGGATCATGATATAAAAGATATTCTACTTCTCTCAGATTTGATTCGAAATCAAAGTCATCATCTTTATCCCCCGGTGGGAATGGATCGATGTGAGCGAGTTCATCGGCGAACTCCTCAAGAAGATAATCACTATTAGATGTTTTAATTTTAATTTCCTTCGAAGGGAGAGAAGGTGACGGATTATCATTAAGCAACTTCTCGAGGAGGAGAATGTCTTCCTCCGGATCAAAGTCGGTATCATCAATTTCTGGTGAAATTGAATCATTAGTAAGACAAGCCTCGATCTCTTCCAAAACGAAATCACTTCCCTCAAACGGAGTGAGAGAAGGGGAAGAGTCGGAAAGGATAGGTTGAGAAGAAGGAGTGGGATTGCCACTCGAAGAATTGTCGGAAAATCCAAAATCCTCTTGAGAATACTCCTCCAAGGCAACATCAATTCGATTAACCGAGACAGAATCGTGATTGGAGGAGTATTTGAAAGTTCGATCAAGGTTAAAGGTCACGACCACATTATCCACCCGTAGCGTTATTTCTTCACCATATACGTCAATCAAAGCTCTCCCGGTCCTCAAGAATGATCTTCCGAGAATTAGAGGAACTCGGGAGTCAGCATCAAAATCTACAACCACAAAATCGGCGGGGAAATGAAACTTCCCTACTTTGACAAAGACATCCTCGGCTATTCCAAGTGGACGAGTTATAGAACGGTCCGCTAGCTTGAGGGTCATGCAAGTTGGAGTAAGTTCTGGGAGAGAAAGCTTTTTCCAAACGGAAAGCGGCATTAGGTTGATGCTTGCATCGAGATCGGCCAAGGCGTAGCAATCAACCATCCCCGGAAAATCACATGGGATAAGGAATTTTTCGGGATCTCCAAGCTTTTCGGGGAGCTTTTTGAGGAGAACCGCTGAGCAATTCTCATTCAGAGGAGTTTTTGCTAATTCAAATAATTTTTCTTTGTTGCTCAATAAACCCTTAATGGTGGAAGCAAATTTGGGCATCAGAAGTAAAGCATCCACAAAGCTTATGTCGAAATGCAAATCTTGGAAGATTTGAAAGAATTTCTCCATTTGATTTGAAGCTTTTTCATGGAGCTTTTGATCGTTTAATCTTGACGGATATGGAAGTTTGGATTTGACGGGAGCTTCTTTGGGCTCAAAAACAATCTTTGGTTTAGACGGTTGGACAACCAGAGGTTGGACGTCTTCGGTACTTCCGTTATTAGTAGGAAGCACCGTGTCCTTTGTCGCCTCGATCTCACGGTCAACTACCTTGGGAGGAAGAGAAGAAGAGGTAGTTGGAGCCGTGGGTCCATCATAAGGTACACCACTCCTTGTAGTGATCACTTTCACATCACCCCTCGGGTTAGCGATCGTATTGCTAGGAAGAGTTCCAGAGCCCGAGGGTCGATCATTTAAAGACTTCTTAATTTATGTGATTTGATTAACCAACAACCGATTTGTTTCTTCTTGGGCTTTATTGAAACTTTGTTGATATTGATTTTGAAGAATTAGTTGTTTTAACAACTCATCCGACGGCGATTGATTTTGATTAAAGCCTTGATACTGATTATTATTTCCTTGATTAAAATTTTTCCCTCGGTTGTTTTGAACAAAACCTTGATTTTGATTTTGAAAATTCCCCTGATTTTGGTTAAAATTCCCTTGGTTTTGATTTTGAAAATTCCCTTGATTCGGGCCTCGATTATAATTCCCCTGATTTTGATAACCTTGATTTTGCCCTTGATTGTGATTCCCTTGATTCTGAAAACCTTGATTCACCCGATTTTGATTTTGATTATTTCTATTTTGCACATTCTGACTTTGATTTAGATTAAAACCGGGTGGTCCGAGACAATTGTTAGAGCGGTAGCTGAGAAGATTACGGTCTCCTTGCGGTTGGTAACCGCGAAGCAGCATAAACGCTCTCTTGAGTGTAGCCACCGGAGGCTGGGCACTCGAAATACGGATGTGGACCACCACACGTTTCACAACTTTGATTTACAACATTGACGGGTTGAGAAGGTCTTTCTCGAATAAGAAGACCAATTTGTTTAGTAAGAGAAGCAATAGCCTCATCTGATTTGCTACTAGTACTTGAAATATGAGCTTTAAGAGCAGCAATAGCATTATCAGAGTTGCTACTAGCATTTGAAATTTTGTTTCTAGAAACTCTCACTTTAGCCTTATTTTCAATAATGGTTAAAGCTCCTTGAGTGTTTCTTGTCAAGAAATTTCCACCTGCAGCAGAATTGAGTGAATCTTGATCATTTTGATTCAACCCATTATAGAAAGTATCAATTTGGTGCAAGGGTGAAAATCCGTGATGAGGACACTTCTTTAACAACTCTTTGTATCTATCCCAAGCCTCGCTGAACGATTCATTGAAAGCTTGTTGAAATTGAGTAATTTGATTTCTTAGATTCGTTGTTTTAGAAGGTGGATAGAAGTGATTCACGAACTTGGAGACTAAATCTTCCCAAGTGTGAATCGAATTCGGAGGTTCCTTTTCTAGCCAAGTCCGGGCTGCCCCTTCGAGGGAAAAAGGAAACAGAATCATTTTAATCACATTGTGAGGAACTTGGTTCACTTTAAGAGTTTCAGTGATTTTCGTGAATCTCCGGATATGAGAATGAGGATCGTCATTCTCAAATCCGTGAAAAGAAATACCCGTGACAAGATTAAGTAACCCGATCTTGATTTCGAATTGATTTGCAAGAATAGCGGGTACCACGATAGCATCACCAACCCCATCGACCGGTGCTTGGAGTAACTCTTCCATTGGTAGGAGATCGGGAGCCGGCATTTGATCTTGATTACCACCCATCGGCGGGGGCATCATGTTTTGATCGTTATTCATTTCTTCAAAATGATCTAAATTTGAAAAATCAATTCGGTGATTATGACGAATAATTCTTTCGGGATTCGAAAGAGGTGAAAGAAGATCGTTAGAAGAAGAACGGGTGTTCATATACCAAATAGAAACAAAAATTTAAAGAGAAAAATAAAATTTGAAAATGAAAGAGGTGAAAGAAGATCGTTAGAAGAAGAACCGGAATTCGTTTCTTTTTAGACTACTCGCAGAGTGGCAGAAGAGAAGAATGGATATCTTTTCGGTTTGCAATTTAATGTCAAAACCTCCTTAAACCCCTTTTATATGTTGTAATCTAAAAATAATCTGAAAACAATTGATTTTACGATTTGTTTTGTTGTTTTTTTTACTTTTTTGGTATTTTAAACACTTTAGGAAAAGTGTTTTGGTTTTTTTAATTTTTATGATTTTTTGGTTTTTAGAAAAATATTCACAAAGAAAACGATAACTTCCCGGGAGAAGGGTCTTCAAAACACGAATCAACGAAACGGGAATCAAAAATTCACTTCAACCTTCCCCGGCAGCGGCGCCAAAAATTGATTTGTTTTCAATTATACTCCAAAGGAACACAAAGGAACTATCTGAACCCGGGTCATTTTCCCCGTCGAAGGATGAATGAAATTTTGTGAATTCGGGTCGTGAAACGTGACGTGAATAGTGAAAATATAGAGATTTAGGATTATTAAGCTAAAATAAGCAAACATAAACTAAAAACAACTAATTAAGCACGAAAAACAATTATCTAAAGCACATGAAAGCAAAAACGCAAAGAAAACCTAAAAACGCGCACGCTCGGGCTAATCCCGAGCTTTAAAAGTGAAATCTAAGAAATATAAACCCTAGGAATGAAATTCTATTTTTTCTAAGTTCTAATTGATAAAAGAAAATTTTAGAAAAAAGAATTTTATTTTTTTGATTTATATTTTATTTATTATGAATTAAAAACTAAATTTAAAAGAAAAATTAATTAAAAATACTAAATGAATATGGAAAAATATGAAAATTTTAAGGAAAGTACTTTATACTGATCAGATTTAAGGAAAATTAAAAAGAAGATAAAAGCTTAATCAAATAAGCAGTTAATAAGCTAATCTAGAATTTAAGCTAAAAAGGAAAACAAAGTATAAATGAATTAAGACAGAAACATGTGACAGAAAAGACCCAAGGGCATGATGGTGTTGGTGTGTGTGGTTGAGACTATGAGTGTGCAATAGACCAGGGTTCGATCCCTGGTCATTAGCTTTTTGAAAACTTTTTTTTTTTTATTTTTTTATTTTTATTTTCTTTTTGCAAACTGAAAAGCAATTTAAAATAAGCACTTTTTTTGAAAAGCAATTATTTCTAGAAACTAATAATAAGCTCAGAAAAAAATACAATCAAAGATCAGATAATGAGAAGCAATCTCAAGCTAAGTCAAATAAGCTATAAGCTAATGGCATAAAGCTAATAAGCTAACTAAAATGAGCTAAGGTAAACTAAGTGTCATCTGAAAAAGCTATGGGACACAGAATAAGCAAAAGCTAAAAGCTAATTAGCACAGATAATCAGAATTAAGCACTTGGGGAGTTGATGCACAGGTTGTGAACAGTCCAACAAGGCCTTTTGAAACCCAAGAATAAGCAACAAGGAAATAAGCAATGACCACAAGACATAAGGCAAATGAACTATGAACACCAATAAGCTAGTAGTAAAAAAATCAGACTAATAAAAGCTTATTAGTTGCTTAGAAATAAGCTGAGAAGTTGTCTACTTGGGTCAAGGGTGTACTGAGCATTTGGCTAAGAAGGCAATTTTTGAGCTTATTCTTAAGTACCAATGAGCTCAAATCAATGATGATTTTTGAAGAATAGCAAAGTACAACCTTCAAATTACTTATAACAATAAAAATCAAACACCTAACAATTCAACTAAGTACTAAAATCTGATATGGAAAACTAGAACAGAACAGATTGGACAGAGTATTCTGATGCAAGTATATAACTGATTTGACCTTAACTTCTCAGATCCTTAATGAATTCAACCCAAAACTTGAAAATCCACTTAAAGCACTAAATAGAACACAGAAATACCAAAAGCAAGGATTGAATTTGCTTAATCCTATAATAAGCTAATAATGATCAGATTCCTACTACAAATCCTACAACATCAACTCAAAACCATTAGATCCTCCAAATAAGGTCAAGTTAACCTACAATCTACTTATTCAGCTGACTATATGCAAGATCAAACTTCACCAAGGTGCACATGAACAGTAACATAAGAATTGACCCATTTTCCACCTTGTTCCAAACACCCCCTTATGTGGGCTGATTTGAGATTTAAACCAAATTTGACCAAATTAAACTAAGATTTTGAAACTTAAATATAAAACCAACATCATTAAGCACTTAGGAACAATAATCAACCAGAAATAAGCACTTGTATAAGCTATTCTAGATTAAGCTATTTTTGGTTTTTTAGAGGTTTTAGAGCAAAATGAAGATTAATGCTTATACTATCTATCAAACTAACATCAATAAACAATAACAAGAACAAATAAGCACTAGAATAAGCGGAATAAGCTAAATGCACTTGATATTTGAAATAAATTGAAACTTACAAAAGCCTTAGCTCAACAAAGGCTGAATTATGCTCGAGGAGCTACTCAACAAGCTCTAGCTTGTCAAATGACAAGCTAGTGACAGCAATAAGCTCTTCCCTTGCTAGCTTATCTTCCAAAACAGCTTATTTGACCATATAGTTGACTTTATTTGACTTTTTTTTTTTTTTGAGGTTAAAACAGAACTAGACAACTAGAAGCTTACAAAAAGATATGAGGAGCTTATATAAGCTTATTTGAACAGCAAAATAGCTTATTGAAGCTTATTTAATCATATTTTTATATTTTTGAAGTATTTTTCTTATTTTTTTGGATTTTTGAATATAAGTCAGAAATGGTGAAAGTAAATTAACAGAAAGTTTTAAGAGCTTATAGGAAGCTAATCCAATAGTAAATTAGCTTATACAAGCTTATTTAAACATAAATGAACATATAAGTAAAAGCTAAAAAGGAATTTAAAACACAAATTAAATCTAAAATTGTATTAATAGTAAAGAGGAATTACAACTTGAAAACAGTAGAAATACAATAAAAGCTTAAAACTAGACTCAAAAGCTACCCTAACTTATACTAAGACTCGATAAAAACTAGATTCCAATTGGGGAGAGGAGGTTTCTATTTATAGGCAGAGGAGAGGAGCAATTAGGGTTTCTCAGAAGCCTCTAGATCTCTATTTGCAGCCTTTGATCATCAAATGTCCTCATCTCAATCATTTCAAGCCCTTGGATCATGTGCCACAGTGTCACAGCCAATAGAAATGCTTTAATCTGCCACATTGGATGAATTATGACAACATTCCTTCTGACTTGTCAGAGGTTCTAGAAAGAACTTAAGTGTACGGGTAAAATGGTGGAGCTGGGTAAGTTTTGGGGGAGATGGTGAATAGTAAAAGGAAGGAAAAGGAGTTGGGGGTTTGACTGGGTAGGTATTTTGACCAGGTTTTAATTAAAAGGGGACGATTTTAAGGGAGTATACGGGTTGTGGGATTTTTTTATTGCTTTGACTTTTTGACCAAGGGATAAAAGGTACGGGTTTGGGTTTGGAAGTTGGGCTGAGAGTGGGCTTTGGTGTGTTGGGTTTAATATTTTGGGTTGGGTTTATTAGTGATAAGGTTGTTTTAAGCTTAGGATTTATTTTGAGTTGATTTTTAACTATGAAGGACCAAATATGCCAAATAAGGATATTCCAAGGACTGTTTTTGCAATATTGATATGATCCAAGGGCTGTTTTGTAAATATAGAGCTCAAGACTTGATAGTTTGCTTCCTCTCTTATGACTTTAAATTCTGTTCCATTTCTCGTGCTTGGGTTTTCCGGTTTTTGCTTGATTTTTGTCCTTTTTCACATATCCGTTGCCTGCACAATCACAAACACAAAAACACAAGTATCTTTGGCATTTTGGTTAGTTTTTGGTCGTTTTTGTCTTAACTTGGTCAAATAAAGGTATGTGTATACACACATACCAGTTAGAAAATTTCATAATTCTTATATTAATTTACTTAGTTCTTGCAAAATTCAAAATAGAGGGGTAATTTGGGAAACTCAAATGATGAGAGAATGAAGGTTTTACAGGTGGTATGTTAGGGTTTTATCCCCAAGGGGGGGGGGGCGATTTCGCCGCTTCTCAAAAGTTTAGGGGCGCGGCCGACTATAGCACCAAGGGGCCAATTGTGTAGTTTTGCTAATCTTTGGGCAAAATGATTCTCGGGATCGTTTAGCGTAGCAAAAATGCTCGTGTGACGTTCCAAGTTGCGTCAAAATTTTTAAAATTGTTTTTCCGTTAAAAATGACTATAAATACGTCTATGTTTGTGTTATCGCGTTAAAAATCATTATTTCTCGTATTATTAGGTTAAATTGTGCCGACTCACGTTGTGCTAAACTCTTAGTTCTACGGGGTAACGACCTATAACGCAAAATACTATATCAAATAACGCTCCTAAAATTCCAAAATAGCCTCCCAAAATCTTCGAAACAGGTTCTCACTCAATATATACTTGTTTTAAATGTAATGCGGTATATAAATGTAACCCGAAATTTACCAGTTGTCACAAAAATGGACTTATATTTTGGGATGAATGGAGTATAATAATAGTTGCCCAATGTAGGTATTTTGCCATATACCTCTGATCTTAAATAAAGTGCATCTGGTTGTCTTTCCGACCAACCAAATAGGATCCGTCAATCCGATAGATCTATTCACAGTATTTACGCTTACATAAAGTAATTAATGGTTCATGATATTCAGTGACTTTGCTGGCAATAGTGGTACTTAGCGAATAATAATTTGAGTTCAACATACAGTTTAAATCATTGTGTCCATAAAAAGTATACCATGTATCTCCCCCAAGGAGTTATAAAACAGTTAATCGAATAAAATTGGGGCTATGAACTCGCCTTATGTAAAGATGATAGCAAACTTGCAAGTAAAGTGACGAGTGAGTCAGGAAAACCCTTAGAAGCAACCTAAAATAATATGTTACGTCTTAGGTTTTATAATAATAACGTAAGTATACAAATGAGTTTTATAAAGTTTTACATATAGATTATACATTGTACTTAGTGATTTTTAAAAGTTTATAATCTTTAGGGACTAGTTTTGACCATTTATACAAATTTTTACAAGTCTTATTACCAAATTGATTTGTTTTATAAGAGTTATCTGATTTTAGAAAATTTGCTACTCCTAAACCGTAAAGAGTTACGACTCGGTTTTTACGTCCGCGGAAAGGTAATTGAGTGTATTTATCAGATTTGTGGGTCCCACTATCTCAAAACTTTCATAACCTATGTAAAATTATTAATATACCCTTAAGTGTCAAAAGTGATTTTTAGCTGCACCATTCAGTCCCACGAAAATGGCTCTAATTTACAAACTACAACTCTGATTGCCCTCGTTCCAGCGGCCACGTTTAAGCTAAAGGGTCTACTAACTTTTCTCTTTGAACACCAACAGGGGGTTTACAAATTTTAAGAGTTTTTGGCCATTGAAATCTGGTTACCAAATCTAGAATACATTTACGAAAGATTTTATATTTAATTTATCGGGTGAAGTTACGGAACGAGCCACCGGGAAAAATGACCACAAGACCCTGTACTATAACCCTATATTTTTTTTCCAAGTCTTTAGACCTACTAGTTTTTCTCAGTAACTACGTTTTAGTCCCTGGTCAAAATTGTCCCAACAATTTCAAGTCCAAAACATGTTTTTCTATTGTTTTTAGTCATGTACAATGTATAACCTTATCAAATAATGTATATAACATACAAAATATATAAGATGTTTAAAAAAACACAGAGGTTAAATAAAAGTAGTGATTGGTCTCCTTACAATACTGTGGTGGTGAAAAATTATGAGATTACAACAAGAACACAAAACAATGAAAACTTTTAAAATCACTAACAACTCTTTACCCAATCTTCAAATTAACAACACCGACTCTTGAAAATATTGAACCTAATAACCCAAGAACACTTGTAAACCCTTTTTAAAACCTTCCATGAACATCCTTTAATAACCTTTCAATTAAAGCCAAGAAAACCCAAGATTTGATGATGTTGTGGTGATTTTGAATCAAGAACTAGTTAAGTACTCATAACCTTTAAGAAAAATACATTGGAACTTAGTAGAAATTCAAAAGGATGATGGATTATTATTGTTGTTGTTGTACGGTCATAGAGAGAAGAAAAAGGGACTTTTTTTTTTTTTTTTTTTTTTTTTTTTTTTAATTATCTATCTTGCATGTACTAGTGATGAGTGTAGAGAGAAGAACAAGGGATGGATTTTTTTATTTTTATTATTATTATTATTATTATTATTATTATTATTATTGTTATTGTTGTTGTTGTTATTATTATCTATCTTGCATGTACAATTGATGAGTTAGTAATTTGGTTGATGATTCATAGTAGGTGATATTACACCTGTACAAACCAAGGGACAAGTGCATTAAAGGTACTATAGGCGTGGCAAATGGGACAAGGTGGAATATTTTAGTAGCTTTTGTGTTAATTTGGATTAGATTTGCGGGTATAGCAGGTAGTTTGATCCCGGTAATTGAAAACGTAAAGTTTTTAAAACGTGAAACGTAAAACCGGGTAATATAAAGATCTAAAACATATAAAAATGTTATAACTTGTCAAAATCACAAATTTTAGTCTATTATATGAGACACAAGTTTATTGTAATGTTAAAACGTTCGTTAAACTTAAAAAGTTAAGTTGTACACGCGTAAAACGTAAAATGTGCAAGGTTTACGTAAAAATAGAAAATAAAAATGTGAATGTAAGAAAACCAAAATGCATAAAGTATGTAGACTAAACATAGTATATAGTCGGTTTAAGTTAAATATACGAGTATCAACGTACGCGAGTGAACCTACCCGGTTACTCATAAAAGTTAATTTTCATGAAATTAAAATAATGAGTAAAAGTAGTTGATTCTGAAAAATGAGAATTGTTACAGGACCAACCAAATGATTTTGTTTTCCTACTGGTAGTCTTATTACAAACTTTAAGTAAATCAGTAATTCATTAGTTAAGAACAAATTTTCATGTTGCAAAAAGTTAAAAAAAAAAAAAAAAAAAAAAAAAATAATAAAAAATAAATTGTAAGAATTCTGTCTTTTTTTTATTAAACCGTGTGTTTTTGTCATAGACAATAATTTTAAAATGAGGTGTATATAACATTTATCAACTTAAGTATTACTATAGATCTACAGTGAAGAGATGCGATCCTTTGCAAAGTAAAGAAAATTAAAAAGGCTAGAAAGCCACTCACAATGTGACAAGTGTCCACCACCCACTCCCTCCCTTTTTTCTTATTAAATTCGGTTAGAGGTCATTTTGGTCCTTTTAACCCATTTTTTTATTCCATCCCAAAACTTAAAACGTAAATAACTTTCAAACGACAAACTTTTATGTAAACCGATTTCACCATAATTTTTTAAATTTAATTCTCTTTAATTTAGTATGCATGATGATATATGAATCGTATTTTTTTTTAACTTTTTTAGTGGGTGTTGATTTTCTTAAAATTTTCGGCATTTTCGGCTCTAATTTTGTCTAGTTTAAAGGCCAAATTTTGCAAAACTTAAAACACGAAAGTTGTAGCTTTTTTGCCATTCTTTACCCAGAAATTTGAATCACTCAAATCCGATATGATATGAGTGAGATATCGCACGTTAAAGATGAACAATAACTGATGAACGTTATCAAAAATAACTGATGAACGTTATAAAAAAATAACTGATGAACGTTATAAAAAATAACTGATGAACAATATCAAAAATAACTGATGAACGTTATTTTTTCGAAAACTGCTGAACATTATATAAAATAACTGATGAACGTTATAAAAAATAACTGATAAACAACATCAAAAATAACTGATGAACGTTAATTTTTTGAAAACTGCTGAACATTTTAAAAAATAACTGATGAACGTTATCAAAAATAACTGATGAACAATATAAAAAATAACTGATGAACGTTATTTTTTCGAAAAATGCTGAACATTATAAAAAATAACTGATGAACGTTATAAAAATAACTGATGAACAATATCAAAAATAACTGATGAACTGATAAACATTGTGTTTTTATTAGAAAATTGATGAATTGATGAACAATACTAACTTGAACTGATGAACATTATCAAAAATAATTGATAGAACAAAATTAACTGATAGCCAAAACTAACTAATAAACTGATGAACATTATCAAAAATAAAGCGGATCAAATAAAAAGTTGTACAATCACTTTTTAAATATAATTAACCGATGAATCAATGAAATCTTTATTAATTGTCAAAATGTATTTATGTTGACATAAAATAATTTGAGTGCATTCATGCATCCATTTCCATATCCTTAATATTGAAAGTTGTATGTGTATGAGGTACATACCCCACATCAAACTTCATTCACATATACAGATGACGACCATTGAATACTGGTATGGAGCTTTCACGGAGGAATTCATCCTCCCACCATCACCAAGCTCAACATCTTCATCTCCATTAAAATTACATCATTTTTTTTTTCTGTCATAACTAACGACGTCATCTCAACTGAATCGGTTACAGTTAAACACCGATGAAGATGACACCGTTAAGTTCGGTTTTCCGATCTGTTAATGGAGTATCATTATCAATCAATTTCCGATTTGTTAATAGTGACGATTGCTGTGGTTATCGGTGCGGCGATGGTTAAAGTTCCAATGACGGCGACATTTTTTCTATATAGCCCCTCTTTTTATTGATTTTCTTAAAGATACATATAGTATCTAATCACCTGTTGTTGTTGTTGACGTTTTTTGAGATCGGCGAGTGATGGGCGGTGATTTGATAATGGTGTTAATTCAGTTGATAATATGAAGATGTTAATTTGAGGAAGATGAAAGAATAGTTAAATACCCAGATAAAATATAGAGTATTTGACTAATCTTGAAAGGACGAGGATACCCTTGTGACTGACCCCTTTAGAAACCTGCCATTTGAATAGAGTCCAGATCTTGACTGATCCAACGGTTGATATAACTTTTTAGACTTTTTAAACTTTGCTCCCTTTTTAATAGATCCGCGACCCTACAGTGAAAAAGTAATATTTTAAACTTTTGCACAAAGTTCAAACAACCCTCCATGTCTAGAAAAATTACAAATTTACCCCATACTCATATAAGCTCTATAATTACACAATAACCCGGAAAACTAAAATAATAAATTAAGCCTAAGCTCATTTAAATTCTATATTTTAATTATTTTTTTGACATCATTCTATACTTTTGTTAATACTTTCCATAGAAAAAAACTTTTGTTATTAAGACCATCAATATTATAATTAGAGCATTCACAATGAGATTTCTAAGAATATGTTAATAATTGTTGAAAATATTTATGTTTCATTTTAACTATTTGAATTTTTATTTCATATTTATGTGGCACGCTAAACCTCGGACCTTTTTATAGTTTCTGTGAATAAACTAAATGTCAGTCATCAAGTGGATTTACTTATCGTTGATTGTATTCTTATTCACTCGTTCAATCAAAAATGGCAGTCATACGCAATTTTTGAGGGGGAAAATGGTGAATAAACAAAATGTCAGTTATCAAGTGGATCTACTGTTGATGGTATTCTTATTCACTCGTTCTATCAAAAATGGCAACATTGTATGATCGATTCATATGTTGATTATGTGTGATTCGGGAGGTCTTGGGTTATGGAAGAACATGTTCTTCATGGTTAAAGTTAGAGAGAGAGAGATAGTAGAGTGGGAAGTTTCTAGTGAGAGAAAAACACCTTATGGTGTGTGTGTATTAAATGAAACAACCAACCTTATCCATTAGATGGAGAATGGTATATATACACTTGATATGGTGCCACCATGAGCTGTGGAGTGAGCTGACAGTGGGTAAAGACCCGACCCAACTCCACAAATACTACTATGAATAAACTATTATTACGATAACTAAACTAACACTAATAAGCCTATGAGCTACTTAAATGTTGAATAGATACTCAGGGTGACCAAGTCTTCATATGAATATTTATATTTCTAACAATCTCCCCCTAAGGGAGGTCACCCCGGAAATTACATTTTGAGTTCTAGCATTCTATCATATGAATTTGACTTCCTAGCTCGTAGTCCTTGATTCTTCAAAGTCATTAATCTTTGTGCATTCAGCAGTGAACTTTTGATGAATAATCTTTTGTCTTGGATGATCTTTGAGGATTCTTTGAGGTTATCATCCAACATACGTCTTCAAGTCATCTTGTTGCAGTATTGTTTCCATGTGTAGTTGTGATCTTTGAGCATTCCTAGAGATCATTAGCCACCGTAAATCTCCGAGCTCATCCGTTGTAGTGATATTGCCTCCATGTGATTTTTGTTGTGACCTTTGGACTGCATGCTCACACTTTTCTGGATCATGATAACTATCATCAGAGTTGCGGAAGCTGTGTTGTAGGTCTTTCAACTATCATGATGTCTTTGATAATGATTTGTAAGTGTGAGCATGGAGTGTGGATTGACACGTCTCTACTGGAATCTGGAACCACCATCACCATCTTTATATGAATCTGAAATAAAACAGTTCGCAATAAAGTTGGAGAACGAATATGGCTTTGTCATTTGCTCGGTGTGGTTGGATTAACCTTCGGATCCGTAAGGACCGACCTGTGATCAGGTAGAATCCCCTTTAAAGAAGATTCTCCTTGACAGGAATTTCCAGCTTGTTGTAAAGACTCATTCAACGAATTAACATTGGAATCGTCACACAAGCATGTTCTCATACCGAAACATCTCAAAGAAGACAACACGGTAGAGTGAATCAGTGAATTAAAATTTACTGATTAATGAGACCGTCAATTCATTTCCTGGAACAGGATTGATTCAAAAGTGAATCGCCCCATCGTTTCTTTCTAGTTGTCACAAGTTTGATCCATGAAGGATCTCACATGTCACCTACCAAAAGCATGTTTGATGTTGGCTCTAGAAGGATTTCCATCTTCATTGTGAATACTTTACGTATCACTCAGATGTTCTGGCAATACCACAAGGATAATGCGTAGGACTCTTAATATATATTTTCTTACTTTTCACGGTGTATGAAACAGCAAGTATATTGTAAACGTGTCCTAATGAGATTTATGGATGATCTCTTGGCTCTAGACTCAATAGTGCGTTTTGATTTAGTGATCGGAGGATGGAGAGGACTGCCACCTTTTCAATATCATCTAACTCGGAGTGAGAGAGACGATAGGAATGTATTGATCTCCGTGACAAATGAAACAAGAATCCTTTGAGGGACCTTGAGTGGCTAGGGAGGGTTGTGCAGCGTATCACTAGGTCCATGATACTTGTCACTAGTACAGATTTCACCTTTCGTCACACCAAAAATGCGCCACCGTATGTATCATATGGTCACATTGTTTACTTTGTGGCCGTTTACATTGAAAAAGAGTGAACCAAACCCGAATATGTATGACTAATTAGGCACAAGTTTTGTTGGATTCATCAGTATGTGTGACTATTTCCCATCCTATGGCCACATGAAAATATAATAAATGTGACGTTTGTGATGATTTAGTCACACAACGTGTGTTGTTTTTTTCGAGTTAGTCACATACAATTTAAAAAACAGTGGCCAAAAGTGTTAATAAGTGTGACCATATGCTGTTTAATGTGAAGAAATGTGTATTTTGTGTGACTATTGATCATCTAATGGTCACATGAATTTTTAGTTTGTGTGGCCTTTTGTAATATTTAGTCACCCAAAGCATGTTTGTTTTGGGTATTTAGTCCCCTATTGGTCTCACTACCATACCAAACCCTCCCTCCAGTCGCCTCGTTCCCTTGCTTTTCCATTGCTTTGATCCTCTGTCTCTGAAACCTTCCTTAATTAAATTAAGTGGTAGTCACATACAATTAAGCATAAAGTGGCCAAAAGTGTTAATAAGTGTGACCATATGCTGTTTTAAGTGAAGAAATATGTATTTTGTGTGACTATTGATAATCCAATGGTCACATGAATTTTTAGTTTGTGTGGCCTTTTGTAATATTTAGTCACACAAAGCATGTTTTTTTTGGGTATTTAGTCACATACAATTTAGCATAAAGTGGCCAAAAGTGTTAATAAGTGTGACCATATGTTGTTTAAAGTGAAGAAATTTGTATTTTGTGTGACTATTGATCATCCAATGGCCACTTGAATTTTATGTTTGTGTGGCCTTTTGTAATATTTAGTCACACAAAGCATGTTTGTTTTGGTTATTTAGTCACATACAATTAAGCATAAGGTGGCCAAAAGTGTTGATAAGTGTGACCATATGCTGTTTAAAGTGAAGAAATTTGTATTTTGTGTGACTATTGATCATCCATTGGCCACTTGAATTTTATGTTTGTGTGGCCTTTTGTAATATTTAGTCACACAAAGCATGTTTGTTTTGGGTATTTAGTCACATACAATTAAGCATAAAGTGGCCAAAGGTGTTAATAAGTGTGACCATATGCTGTTTAAAGTGAAGAAATGTGTATTTTGCGTGACTATTGTTCATCCAATGGTCACATGAATTTTTAGTTTGCGTGGCCTTTGGTACTATTTAGTCACACATCGAATTAAACAAAGAGTGACCAATAATGTTGATAAGCGTGACCATATTATGTGAATGCATCTTTTAGTCACAGGGTTACTATACTGTTGGAGCAGAGTTTTTACTGCTAGTGCTAAGGTAGTCCTGCTGAAGCAGAGTTACTACTGCTAGTACTATGCTAGTGCTGCTGGAATGAGTATATATATTATATATATAAACAATATTCAAAACCACAAGAAATTTCAAATTGAATTAAACTCGAATGTATATAACTGGACAGAATATACAATTGTAATGTCGTACTTAATTAATCAAATTCTCAATAATCTAAAGACTTTTGAACCTTCACCGCCTTATTAGCAGTTTGCCTTAAGTCGTTAGCAGATATATATTGTTTCTTCAATGGTGCCGGTGGTACACATTTAGTCACATGGTTTGTTGGTGTAACCTGTAGTAAACAAAAGACGCTTCTATCAAACATTGAATTACATATGAATAATTATATATATGTAGGTTGAAAAAACACATGTATGTACCTCCTCTTCAAAAATAACTTGATCCTTTGGCCATGCAACGAAACTACCTTCGACTTTCTTAACTGTTTTTAACTCATTATGTGCTACGTCCGGTATGCATGCTGCATCAACTAACGATTCATCAATTGACACTTTGTAGCAATCACTTGGGAGTGGTCGGTTATGCAGCAATTGCTTTCCAAGAGACTGGTATACGGTACCCAAAGCAACAATATTTGTTTGCTTTATAATCCACAGTTTGCACTTAAGTGTCTACAAAAAAAGAATTTTTGCATGTATATATCAGAAATTATTTAAACAAAAGAATAACAAGAAACATGTTGAAATACATACTGTTGGCAGTGTTTGTGTTGGAGACACATCTTGTTGCGATTGGGAATCCGGAGACCCATTTTTTCGCTTCTTTTGCTTTGTCTTGGGTCCGACAGTTTTAGCAAGTTCCTATATGTATATATAAAACACGTTACATTATTTAAACAAAAGAGTAACAAGAAACATGTTGAAATACATACTGTTGGCGGTGGTTGTGTTGGAGACGACACATTTTGTAGCGATTGGGAATCTGGAGACCCGTTTCGTCGTGACTTAAGGTTATGCTTAGGCCTAAAAGTTTTAGCAGGTTCCTATACGTATATATAAAACACGGTACATTAGTCGATCATGTATGTAAAATTCAAAAATCAAAGGGGGATGTTTTATTACTATACTTAATTACCATTGTTTCCATTACCTTTTTAGAAGTTTCAAGGCCATTGGACTTCTTCTCAATTCCCGCATCTTTAGCACTTACAACATCACTTGTCTGAGTTTCGTCCACCTCATTAGCGCTGCTCTCTATATTGTCAATGGCCATTGGAGTCACCTGCAATATAAATTAAGAAATACAGTCACTCATCAGTTTATGTTCAATGCCTGGTATCATTAGCATCAGTGGTGTTAGCATTAGAAAATGAAATTGTTAACAACATAAAAAATGGCTTACAACTGAGGCTATTGGCGATGGTTCAGATGGCAAAGTTATATTCATCCCTTGATCATTCAACCGTTTCATAATTTGAGCAAGCATTTTATTTGTGTGTTCCACCTCACCGGATAATTTCTTGACCTGCACATCTTTTTCGGTCATCTCGGCGGACAATTTCTTGACCAATTTATCTTTTTCTTCACGCTCGTGTCTCTCATTATCCAGTTGAATTTGAAGTAACGCAAGTTTTTCATCGGCTTCTTGTTTTCTTCGAGGAAGGCCAAAATACTCTTTGTATGTTACTCCACCTCCCACTCCTCTGGCATAACCGCCCTTTTCCTTACCAAATACAACTGTCATGGCATCAGTGCCATCATCAACACTCGAGGTTCCTTCCTTGATATTGTCATCAGCTTCTTTCTGCACAAAAAATATAGGAAATGTTGGGATTAAAAGTCTTCTTGATGCTGTTAGAGTAACTGCTGCTCATATTTGTGTCAATGTTGCTCAGTTGGAGTTAGTTTTGCTCATGAACTTCAATGAAAAATATACTACTGCTAGTACACAGTTACTGTTGGTATACAAGATACTACTGCTAGTACACAGTTAATGCTGCTGCTATATAAGCATAATAATAGAATTAGCAGTCAAACTTACAAGTTGATCTCCCTTTGATTTAATATCATCATTTGGGTATTCGCCGTCTTTGTTTACCCTTCCTTTCACCCACATTACATCACGCGGGGGTTCTTCATCCGCTTCAATCTCTTTATTTTGGATCTAATAAACATCAAATGCATACACATGTAAAGTTAAACCAAGATAAACGAAAATATGAGGGTATTAATGTAAATGTGCAAATTGGGCAATGTAAACAGATTCATTTCTCATAGGCAATTTTTAAAAAAAACATTATGTAATCTTACCATTTTCTCTTTGACATAAGCATATCCACCTCGTCCCATTTTATGCTGATAAATATTTTGGGAACGCGCCATTTTACCTTTCTCAGATTTCTCCTAAAAACACAAAATCATAAGGCGTTTAGATGCGGTAATGCTGCAAACTGAAAATAATAAAATGACATATACACTTAATTAAAGATGACTAATTAAAACCTTGTATGCTTCGGTGGTCGTGTATTTAACATACTCGACCCAGTCTTCTGATTTCATTATTGTACTATACAAGTCCGGGACTTCAGTCAGTTTGGAAGGTGTATTTAGGTTGGGCAAAATGTAGTTGAATTTAAGCTTCCTTCTGTAATTCCTTAGCATTTTACCAAGACGAATCATTATCAATTTTCTGTATTTCAAGTCAACATAAAAAAATTTCTACAAAGATTAACACAATGTTGTTAATTAGTTGCACATAATGTGTAATACCCGAAAATCTATAACATGTAAAATGACCAAAATGCCCCTGAAAACTTTAAAATTTAATTAAAGCTTAATTAAAATTTCGAATCGATCCCAAACTTCTGGAAACGAACGAGATATGTTACCAAATAATTTTAACGACTCCATTTAACATTTATGCAAGCCACAAAATTACCTTGGACGCCAAATAGAAATTAAATTCAAAAGTTATGAATTAATAAAAAGGAAATTAAAGGAAATTTAAGAGCAATTAAAGGGATAATCAAAGCAATAATGCCCTAATCAAAACTTCCGAAATTAATGGCCCATTTACCTCCCCTTTGACCAGCCTATATTTTAAAAACCATTCAACACATTTATTCTACCATTTTCTTCCTTAAAAACAAAACCGAGTAAACCCTAAACACAAAATAATTCACCATTTATCCCATCCGAATTTTCTGAAGTCCAAGCATAATTTTCCTGAGTTCTTGGTCGTGCTAGGAAGCCAAGAAAATTGGCCATTCGATTTTTAGGGCCTTGAATCTTTTATTGTCGAATATTGTTCACAAGTGAGGTAATATTCCATTTTAATTCTTTCGGCCCTTTTAAAATTCATTCTCTATTTTTCCTAAGTTCCTTACATCATATGTGACCTGTGAAAATTGGTTTCATGATTTTTAGATCGTTTTTGAAGTCGTGGTGATTTTTGACCCGTTTTGGCTAATCGCATACAAAAGAATTTGTACACCTCATTTCACACGTTCGAATCTCCTTGTGGTAATTTTCTCAGATCCTATATGTCATATGAACATCAAATAAAATATATAAGTCGATCCATGCATGCTTATTATATTATTTGTGAATTAAATCTCAAAAACGTGTATAAAACATAAATAATTCAATCCGAATTTTTGGGGCTTCATATTTATTTTATTTGGACTCTACATGATCATAATAATCTGAGAAAAATGCTATTTCGAATTATTGGGGCCTAATCGAATTATTTGTGGATTTCTTCATTTTACCGAATTAAAGGAAATTAAAAGAAAAAGAAATAAAGTGTAATTCGAATTAGGGTTTGTAATTAGGGTTTGACCTTGACTTAAAAATGATGTTATAATGATTATATGATGATTGGTGAATGATGGGTATTTTTAGGGTTAGGGTTTTGTTAATAAAAAGTGTTATTCGATTTAATTAAAATGTTAGGGGGTGTTTTGTAACTTTTGAAACTTAAGGGTTATGTTTGAAACTTATTTTGGGCTGTGAACATTTCGAGTAAAATATAAGTTGAGGGCCCCATGTGTAATTTTTATGTATAAAGGAATTAAAATGTTTATTTTAATAAAATACAATTCGAATTATGAAATAACTAAATGGAGGGACTAAACTTGTAATTTCTGGAAACTTGGGGCTGTTTTGAGTAATATAATCTATTCAAGGGGTTATGTGTAAATTCGGTGATTTAATGGATTAATATGTAATTATTAATAATATAAAGTTGAAATTGTAAAATAAGGGACTAAATATGTAACTTTGAAAACTAGAGGGACCTATTGTGTAAATTCTGTAAAATTGAGGATACATTCTTATAATATGATAAAATAAGTGACCATTGTGAAACTTTGATAAATTAAGGGTCTGAAGTGTAACTTTTGAAACTAAAGGGTGTAAAGTGTAAATTGTGAATTCTTAAGGACCTAATATGTAAATGTAATAAAAGATACCCTAATTCCAGAAATAATGATTTAACTAAGAATGTTGATCTAACTTTCTAAATAAGGAAACCTTCTAATTATGGAAACCTGCTAAAAATGGGAAGTTACTTAATATGGAAATGAGATCTTTAGTAATCATGTCTTTACTCCTCTAGGTGTGAAGAGGGAGTAATCCTGTGCTCGTTATCATCTTTTCAGTGTGATCTTTGTCAAGCAATAAGGTACAGATATTCTGCCCTTCTTTAGTAAGGTGCCTTCGTTTCATTTCTGATTCACTGCCATGTTCCTTGTTTCTATGAACCTTTGACATTGACCTACTGATACTGAACCTTTCTTATATTGAACCTACTGATATTGAACTTCTGTTACTGAACCATCTGATATGAACTGTCTGTTATACTGAACTGGATATTGACCTATGAAACTAAACTGAATATTGAATACTGATACTTGACCACTGACCCACAGTTTGATACTACGAGCCATAACTAGTCATGAGGGTTTCATGACCATGTCATTGATGCACCGATGGCATGACTCTAGGGCAGGAGAGTGATGACCTGTTCCGTCCCTTTTATGTATCTATTTGGTGTGTTGGGAGGTTTATGGCCACCAGGGGCGTATGGATGCATCCTAGAACTGTTACTGTTACTGTTACTGATTACTGTATTACTGGTGACTGATGGTGTGTGCGATACACGTCTTTCACATACTGGGAGCTGATCACTCCATTTACTGTTGAGGACTCCCCTCATGATTACTGGCTACTGAGAGGTCTCCCCTCTACATGATTATACTGATACTGTTACTGTTACTGCTACTGTTACAAGTTACTGTTTCTGGGCTCGTAGAGGATTTCTGTTACCCTGCACCTTGTAACCTTATAACTTCATAACCTTTACTTTTCATTACTGTTACTGCCACACTGAACCTGATACATGACTTAAAACGTGACTTGACTTGATCTGACCTGGGCATGTGGTGGGGTTACGGATTACACCTTTACACCTGTCTTCTGTAATTAATTATAATCCTGTTATATCTGTATAATCCTTATGTTCCTATTCCTGACTCTTGTTATATCCGGTATTCACTCATTTTGTCTCATTACGTTACCTTTACTGCTTGTTACCGTTATATCTGTTCACTGGGCTTTTTAAGCTCAGCCGCACGTTTTCGTTTCGTGTGCGGCAGGTTTAGTTGGAAGCTGGTTTATTGATTTGAGAGTATATTGGACATAGAAGAAATTACTAGCAGCTTAGGATTAGCTATTGATGATGGTTAGAAGAACTAGTGTTAGACTTAGAAATCATTGTATTGGAATCCTGTATTTTCATATTTCCTTTGTAACCATTGAATTCTATTGTATTATTAATGTCATGTGCTTGTTTCTGTTCTGATAAGGATCCGTATTTGTGACATCTCTACCCTTGTCGGGTCGGGGTGTTGTTAATTAGTTGCACATAATGTAACTGCATACATAAACTTATGTAGTACTTTGTTACAAAATAGTTTATATGTACCGTGATTTCATCCCATAGTTTATCTCTTGATTGTTTATTCACCTTCTTCCAGTGTAGAATCTTCACACCTATCTGCTCACGAGCCACATCTCCTAAAAAACTCACAAATACTGCTCTGTTTGCCCCTGATACCCTACCGAATGCATCGAAGGTTACCTTGAGCTTTATTGCACCAGGTTTGTCATGCTTCGCGCGAAACTTTACTAGCCTGGTTGAGCCCCTCTTAGCTAGTATCTCTGCTTGGTTGGTTCCAGTCGCATCTATATCTTCATCATCAGAATAGTGTTCGGATTCATATTGTAAGACATTATCATCAACTACAACATCATGATCAGGAGGAAGCAAACTTTGATTATGAGCAATGGGTTCAATATCCATGACTCTTGAGCAACAAAGGGTAAAAGAAAATGATTATGGCTTAGCTTGGAGAGTAATGGTGATAGAAGATTTGATTTTTGTTTTTTCTTTGCAGTCTTTTTTTTAAGGAGAGAAAAGAGGCTATACACCAAGAATATGAATCGTTGTGATTCAAAAAATTTCGATCCAAAAATTTGCCTCCAAGTTGTAATTTGAAATTAACATTTGAATTATTTGAAAATTTTGCCTTTGAACCTGTTAATTAAAGCATAATCTTGAATAAATCAAAATTTTGGCTCCAAATGTTATATATCATTATCTTAATAATAGCAAATGTACCATACTGTGCAACCATCACATCAACAGTACAAACTACTACCCTTTTAACAAACCAAAATACTTACATAATTACCAGTTATTGTACCATTACTAATTACATTTACAAAACACAAATTACTACAATTTTTTTTTTTTTTTTTTTTTTTTTTTTTTTTTGAACATTGAATACTTTTTATTAAGTAAGTAACCAGCAAGTTGCTGGGGAATACAGAAAGGAGAATATTTAAAACATAATACAGTACAATCAGTATCCAAATTAAATGTCAGAATTGAACCAAATACCATTTACAAAACACAAAAGCTGTTAATGTATATCCTAAACCCCTAAACCATCTTAGTTTTGCCTTTCCCATGGCTGCTAGAAGGTGCTCCAAAACCTATAGGATTCTTCTTACACGGCATTCCCAAGACAATATCCTGAGTAAATTTCTTTTTGTGTGCCTTTTCAACTGGTATTTGAACTTGCACAGGGAGAACCAGGATAGGAGCTTGAGATGGGAGTTCCTCTGGAGGTTCAATGGCTTGGATATGTTCCACTTCCCAAGTATCAGTACTTGCATCAGAATGTTGCTCTGGATAATACCAAGCAAGGAGGCCAGGAAGGATGTTGAGAGCACCGTCATTTGATTCTGAACTGCTTGAATCAGAAGAAATTTGTATGACATTGATGAACTCAAATAAGTACATTTTATTACTATCATTTATCCTATTAAATTGACTTGTTTTACTATATTATGTATGAGGATTGATACTTAATCGTTTACTTTTGTAATTCTCAGGTAAAAACAAGCATTTGGTGAAACTTAGCGATTTTGGACTGATTATGGAGCAAAACATGCATAAAGTTAAGAGTCTACTGAAATGAAGAAGATCAAGACTAATCTGCTCCAGATGCGCCGCATCTCACTCATGACATGCGCCGCATCTCTATCAAGATATCACCAGATACGATCCAAGATACAAGAGGACATGCGCCGCATCTAATCATGGAGTTACGCCGCATCTTCTGGCGGTGTACGAATATTCCTGAATATTATAATCTTGGACCCCACGCGAAGTTAAGTACATGCGCCGCATCTACTCCTTAGATGCGCCGCATCTTCCCTCAGACAGAAACTATAAATACCCCAAGACCAGACGAATTTCGTACGCATTATCAGAGTTTCGAAGACCGAACAGGAGAAACCTAGGACGAATTCAGTCAAGGAGGCAGCACAAGACACACCCAAATCAAAGATACAAGAGCTGTAAGAAGGTGCTGCATGTATTTAATTCATTAAGTAGTTTTGTTTTATTGTGTTAGCAAACTTTAATTCATCAGGATTGGTGGCTTGTGTAATGTGACAACGAAAGATTGCATTCCCTTTAATACTTGCTTTCCCATCAATTAAAGTTTATATGTTGATGTCTTTGGTTACTACTTATTAGTGCATTGATAACCTCTGTGTCTATTAGTGGCTTGCGGGCATTTGACTGCGGGACATAATGTGGCTCCCACGGTTATTACTAAATTGATCACTTAGGAATAACTTTTAGACATAAGTAATCATTAAGGGTTTACTCGCCGATAAGATTAGGACCAACGAGAAAGGGTTAACTACATACACTTCATATAAGGCTATCAATAAAACAAGTGACAATCTACTTAATTATAAGGACAGCCCTCTTATTGTCTCGAGTATTTATCTGTGTACGTGTGTGCTACTTGCTGATTCGTGCCTATTGGTTTATTTTATTATTTAATTGCAAACAAACCGTGCCAGTCTCTCAGGCTGAAACCCCCTTGCGTTAGGATATTAAAATACTGATTAAAATAACGAGATAATACGTTCCACTCCTAGTGATCGACACTCTACTTACCATTATATTCATACTGACCGGGTATACTGCTCGTTAAGTGTGTGTGTTATTGATTAGTCGGCTAAATATAAATTTAAAACTTGAGTAGGCATTAAAACTGCTAAACCGCAACGACACATCACGCGCATCAAGTTTTTGGCGCCGTTGCCGGGGAGTGAATTGTTATTATCTATTAATTTGATTAGTATTTTAATTAGGATTTTCTTTTTATTAGATTAATTGCATCATTGCATTATTTTGCATATTTGTTGTACTGTGTGTTATTTGTTTTGTGTTATTTGTTTGCTTTATTTGTTTTTATTTTCGTGTGTTTTTTGATTTTTATTTTTCGTATTTTTCTGTTCTGCTATCGTTGTACTGTGCTAAATCAAACGATACGGCGCATCTGATTTCTCAGATACGGCGTATTGCGTTTAATTTTTAAAAATACAACGCGTTTAATTAATTCGATACGACGCATCTTTTCCCCAAGATACGGCGTATCTGTTTTTAATACGAAATTTTTTTTCAAAAAGCGATAAAGTAATACGACGCATCTGCTTTTGCAGATACGGCGTATCTGTTTTTGATAAAAAAAAATTTCTGAACGTTAACGCCATACGACGCATCTGCTTTCGTAGATACGGCGTATCTATTATTTTAATTAAAAATAGTTTGCGAATTATTAAACAGATACGACGCATCGATCTATATCGATACGGCGCATCTTTCTGAATCAAAAATCGATATTTATTTTTAAACGTAACGAAAATACGGCGCATTAGCTTTCGTTAATACGACGCATTTAATTTTAATTAGATAAGTTGGTTTTTGATTAATTCGATACGGCGCATTCTTAAATTCTAAAGCGGCGTATCTATTTTCTGAATAAAGTCTGATTAAATTTTAATGATTATAAGATACGGCGTATCCTACTATTTGGATACGGCGCATCGTCTGCAGATATCAGCTATTTGTATTCATATATCCGTTTCTATATTCATTAATTTCTCTTCTAGCGAACAAATCCTACTGATGATTTTACCTTGGATGACAGATTTTGCTATGGAAGACATGTCAGTTAACGGATATCTTGCTAAGGAATGCTTGATTTCAGATTCATTCAATGTACTCATGATCGATACAGATTTATTCTCTTGGGAGACTCCTCTTGAAGCTGCTTTTAAGGAATTCATGCGTTTATGCAACATTGACAAAGAGGTGTTCTCTTATGATGTATTTGTGAGGTACACTGGAGAAGAATTGTCGCTCTTATGGCCTATCATTGAAGCCGAAGGATTGAACTGGACTACTATCGAAGAAGATGATGGGAAATTCTATCTTGCATACATGGATTCAAGCAACGAAAGCTGTGGTGGAGGCAATACCCAAAACTCTTACATGCCTTATTCCGAACAGTACTGGGGATTAAATGAGAACTATCTGGATAATGACATGAATTATGCTTTGGCGGAGTTACTATTTCATGGCAGATTGGTAAGATTGATAGACCTCTCCCTCAATGATTGGCTAGAACTCAAATATGGTAGTCCGGAATTTGCCCCTACAAATGAAGTCAAGGAGATTATGACTTCATGGTTGACTCGGAGTTTTAAGAAGCAATTTAACGAGTTCATGGAGATAAAAAAGAATATGATTGGAAGGGTTTGCTTTGACGTTAACCACGATCCTAACGATGTTGATTTTTCAGAATGGTTAGCTAGTAAGTTTAATAACCATAAGAGCATGGATCGTGCTACTAAGGATGCATTATGGGTATATTGGATGAGAGGAGAAGACGAAGAAGTAGAAAGCGATTATGGGTCGTCACTTCATGATTCAACAATCAATGAAGGCATTGAAGAACTTTTCAGGATTGACATTGATGTGTTCGATTATGAGACACCCTTGTGCAAGCAGTTCAAGGAATTTAACTACCTTCTTCAAGTCGACGATGATGTGCTTACCGGAGATCTACCAGGATTTAAGACTTATGATGATTTCAAAAACACCTGGTACTATGAATGGAATGACCAAGTACCATGGGTTTGGGATAAACCATGGGAATTTGCGCACATTAATCACACTTGTACACCCTTCGTTTTCAAGGACGGGAGTAGTGTTTGGCCGACCTGTGATTATAAAGGTGACGGAACCTGTAATGGGGGAAGTATAATTGGGATGAAACGGGTTGGAAACGATGTAACCTTTGAAGATTATGAGTGGTATGATAATGTTGAAGACTGACCACAAAAAGCGGAGGCTTTGCAAGAAAAGGGTAGAATTGAACGCTTGAAAGGACTTAAGGGAACATCGGGTACTACTTTCTGGGAATGGGTACATGGACAATTTGATGATTTCACAAAGCTTAGTCGACGGCTACAATGGGAATTAGAAAGAGAATGGGAGGCGATTCAAGATGATAATAATAATGAGTCGTTGATTGAAGAACTAGATGATTATTTGATTAAGGATCCTTATTTTAAGTTTGTTGATAAAGACGAGGAAGAGTTCACCAAAAGAAAGTGTCAACTACTTGGGATTCCTTACAATGAGCCACCCATGATTATTTCTGAAAAATTTAAAATCATCAAATATTCTTTAGGTCCTGATGAAGAGTATACTGCGGCGAAGACAAAGAGTTATATTAGATTAAGTCGAACGGAAGAAAACGTCGCTGAGATATACGGGAAAATCTTTCGGATGAAGGAAGAAGGATGGACCGTGACAAGGACTTATTGCTGAGCTGAACGTGAGTCTAACTTGAAGACTCTGGAATAAAGACAAGTGCTAACCGGGAGACAACCCGGAAAATTTTTATTATTCTGTTTTTTTTTCTGTGTCGAGTCAGTCAGGCCCGCATGAGGATACGGCGCATCTCAATTCTGAGATGCGACGCATCTCCTGCAATGGTCATATCTTATTTTATTTCTCTGCATTTTTATTTTCGACTTTAAAACTATTTATCAGTTTATTTTTAATGCGGCGCATCCCTGGTTAAGGATGCGGCGCATCTTTATTCTGATCCGTATTAATTCCAGGCTCGATACGGCGTATCTTCTTCCATAAGATACGGCGCATCGACTGACCTGGTGATTTTCAGTTTTAATTTTTAAGTTTTATTTTTCCTAACTACTAATGTATTATGCAAGTTTGAACCTTTCTTATCTTAGGTGTGTTTTAAAGTGTTGGTGGTATTATAGTTTCCTGGATTTCCTGTGGATACATCAAGTATGAAGCTTTAACGTTCTAATCCACAAGAAAGATGATTTTGCTCTTATACTAATGGAGGATCATACCGAGCAAATCTCAGGGGAGTTTTCCTGTTCTAATTCTTTTATTTTCCAGTTTTTAACCTTTTATACAAACAACGAGGACGTTGTTTAACTTAAGTGGGGGGATTGGAGAATTAGAACACTTAACAATTACTTGTCCTAAACTTTTTCAAAAATTATGCTTAAAATGTGCTTAATATATCAAACTTAAAAAAAAAAAAAATTAGCATGTTTTTGTTTAAGATCTAAGTTGCATAGCTGCACACATGACGTTATTTTCAAAAATTGTGATTTTCCAAAATTCACAATTCTATGAGTGTGCCGGTGACTTGTAAACTTTAGAACTTGGCTTGTATACTATTCGAGACCACCATAATGAGTATTATTTATATAATTGGAATGACTTGTCTAAATTGGTAAAATTCTAGGATTACACCCAAATGGCCTTTATTATGTTATGTGTTATTAACTAACTACACTGGTTAGTTAACCCCCGTATAAACCCTTTTGTTACTCTCATTTTTAGAGTAAGATACCCCTAGAAAAACCCTCAGAGCCATTCCTTTCGTTTCTTACACCTATGTTTAAAATGTTTCGTTACACCCTTACACCTTAGCCTACCCTGTAGATTAGAATCCGTGGTTGGTTAATTGCTATAGGCAAAGTGTGTTTCCTTACATTACCTGTGTTCGCGTGCGTAATTCATTATCTTTGGTTAGGTCGGGAAATTGCACAATGCAATTGGAGTGAAAGTAAATATTGTATATCTTTGAGTTTATTTTTCGTGTGTTTACTGCTTTCACTATTACCATTATTTCTGAAGTTATGAAAAGTATGGAAAAATTATCCGGAAAGAAAGTTGTAGTGATGTGGTGAAATTTTACACATCTATGTTTATGTTTGAAAAAAAAAAAAAAAAAAAAAAAAAAAAAAAAAAAAATCGAAAAAATAAGAAAAGAAAAAGAAAGAAAGAAAAGTTGGATGTTTGTTTTTAAACCAACGATGTAAAGTTATGTAAGTGGTCGATATCACCACTATTTGTTGTACTATATCTATGGATTGAATGGGAATTGGCAGTTATGGGAATGCCAATTAAGGTTTATTCTTTGATTAAGATCTTGTTGAGTATAATTCGTGTCTACCTAAAGCGTGTGTTTCAAGTGTTAAAGCGTGAGTTATTCGATGATATGAGTCTTATTCATGGGATGGTTGGGATAGTGATTAACCACACTTAGGATTTTAATTTATTTGTTTTGTTTATTTTTATTTTTACACCAATTTATATCCCAAATGTTATCCATGCCCTTCATTATTCTTTATCCAACCAAACCTTTGATTTATTGAGATTAGGGATTTGAGCAATCTTAAGTATCGTAGTCGTGGATTCGGCTATGTATTTATGATTTTGTCGCCCTTTTTGATATATTATTATTGGTGAAGTTTGGACCTATCTTTAGCCTATTCGAGTTAAGGATTTGAGCAATTGCAAGTATCGTGTTCGTGGATTCGATCATGTATTTGTGATTTTGTCGCCTTTTCTGGAATTTGAGATCGATAGTGAAAAGAGAATAATTAACCCTTATACCTACAAACCCTTTTTACCGCTTTAGACTTGTTATTCCTTAGCTTTAGTGGAGGAGATGTGTATACTTGCCAAGCTTATGATAGAATATTCGTCACGACTGGACAGTTAAACGATTAGATTTGCTTTTATTGACTTATTTTATTTTACTTCTAATTCGTTAAGTGTTTAGTTGTGTGATTATGAAATAAACGAATACATGCTTAAATATAAAAATAAATCCTAACATCTTTTAGGATACATTTTCATAAGAGAAATTCTAAGGTTTACTTGGGGACAAGTAAAGTTCAAGTGGGGGGATATTTGATGAACTCAAATAAGTACATTTTATTACTATCATTTATCCTATTAAATTGACTTGTTTTACTATATTATGTATGAGGATTGATACTTAATCGTTTACTTTTGTAATTCTCAGGTAAAAACAAGCATTTGGTGAAACTTAGTGATTTTGGACTGATTATGGAGCAAAACATGCATAAAGTTAAGAGTCTACTAAAATGAAGAAGATCAAGACTAATCTGCTCCAGATGCGCCGCATCTCACTCATGACATGCGCCGCATCTCTATCAAGATATCACCAGATACGATCCAAGATACAAGAGGACATGCGCCGCATCTAATCATGGAGTTACGCCGCATCTTCTGGCGGTGTACGAATATTCCTGAATATTATAATCTTGGACCCCACGCGAAGTTAAGTACATGCGCCGCATCTACTCCTTAGATGCGCCGCATCTTCCCTCAGACAGAAACTATAAATACCCCAAGACCAGACGAATTTCGTACGCATTATCAGAGTTTCGAAGACCGAACAGGAGAAACCTAGGACGAATTCAGTCAAGGAGGCAGCACAAGACACACCCAAATCAAAGATACAAGAGCTGTAAGAAGGTGCTGCATGTATTTAATTCATTAAGTAGTTTTGTTTTATTGTGTTAGCAAACTTTAATTCATCAGGATTGGTGGCTTGTGTAATGTGACAACGAAAGATTGCACTCCCTTTAATACTTTCTTTCCCATCAATTAAAGTTTATATGTTGATGTCTTTGGTTACTACTTATTAGTGCATTGATAACCTCTGTGTCTATTAGTGGCTTGCTGGCATTTGACTGCGGGACATAATGTGGCTCCCACGGTTATTACTAAATTGATCACTTAGGAATAACTTTTAGACATAAGTAATCATTAAGGGTTTACTCGCCGATAAGATTAGGACCAACGAGAAAGGGTTAACTACATACACTTCATATAAGGCTATCAATAAAACAAGTGACAATCTACTTAATTATAAGGACAGCCCTCTTATTGTCTCGAGTATTTATCTGTGTACGTGTGTGCTACTTGCTGATTCATGCCTATTGGTTTATTTTATTATTTAATTGCAAACAAACCGTGCCAGTCTCTCAGGCTGAAACCCCCTTGCGTTAGGATATTAAAATACTGATTAAAATAACGAGATAATACGTTCCACTCCTAGTGATCGACACTCTACTTACCATTATATTCATACTGACCGGGTACACTGCTCGTTAAGTGTGTGTGTTATTGATAAGTCGGCTAAATATAAATTTAAAACTTGAGTAGGCATTAAAACTGCTAAACCGCAACGACACATCACGCGCATCAGAAGAAATTTGTATGACATCTACAAATAACAACTGTTAGATCAGTTTTATTGATTCAAATGTTAAACTATATCACAATCAAAGAAAAACCTTTTGATGGTTTACCATTGCAGAAGAATCCATTGTACTGTGTTCTAAAATTTTGGTCCTCTTTTGTGGTATCCCAAACAATGAAGCAATGTTGCACAAACTAGGCTGCATTTCAAGTATCATTGGTGGCCAACTAGGCTGCAATTGAAGTCTCAATGGACCTCTCAGGGTACTCTAATAGGCTGTATTTGGACCTCTCATTGGTGGCCAAGCACAAATAAGTTTGCTACGTACTCTCATTACTGGCCAATCACAAACTAGGCACATTCCAATGCTCTCATTGATTTAGACCTCTCAGTGTACTCACAAACAGGCAACAAAAAAATACTCAGACACAAAACACTTAATTAGACATAGCATAACAACCATTATGTATACGAAAATCAGAGTATGGAAAACAAAAAAAACAGAGCATACATTAGACATAGCATAACAACCATTATAAAATACAAAACAACCCCATTTTACAATAGAATCGATCGGTAACAACCACTAGCATCACCATTTATAGATCAAAAGCCTGATATTAATTATTGTACAATCAATCATCAACTGATATGTGAAAACATTTAAAAACATACCTTTGTTGTTATTTGGATTCATTGTTTGCGTGCTTGTGTTTGCCAGAAGAATGTGTGTGTTGATTAGGGTTTATTGATTATTGTGTGTGTTTACAAATGATAGGGTAAAGGGATTAATTGCCGGTTGAATATTGAATTTGTGGTTTGGTTTAACTATAGCTGACTTGGCAAGATTACTGACGAAGTGGGACTCTTTTTTTGTTTTCTTGCCTTTTCTTTTTTTTTTTTTTTTTTTCCTTTGCTTTTTATAGTTTTGATAAAATAGATATTATTTGTAATTAGAGATGTAAAGTTTATTTTAAAACTTGTAATGTTGAAGATCTTGCAAATTGAAACTACATTAAACATCAAGTAGAATACATTAAACATCAAATTGAACCTACATTAAACAGCCACTTGAAAAAACAACAAACGATTAACGTAAACAACGAATGATTAACATAAACAACATACGATTAACATATACAACCAATGCACAGACTAATTAAATGTATCATCTGAGTCTGGGTAACCATCTTCAGAGGATTCGGAAGGTGTGAAAAAACCAAACTCTCACCTTTGCCTAGGTTCTTCATCCTCTCTAGCTTGCCGCTCCAAACGAGCAGCTTCCTCTTCTATTTCAAGTGCTTCCATTTCCAGTAAGACTTGCATATCTTGGTTCATTTGGCGAAGTTGTTCCTCAGTTAACCCAAACGGATTTGGGTCTTGGTTGGCAACCGGTGGATTGTGCACCGGTTCATTTTCCGGTTGATTATTCACCGGAAAAGTTTTCGGTTGGAAAACCGGAAAGATATGCTCGGGTGGAGTATGGAATTCTTCATTTTGGCGAGGTGGGCTTGGAAATTGTTGCCCGAAATCCCTTTGGCTAGGTGGGCTTGGAAATTGTTGCCCGAAATCCCTTTGGCGAGGTGGGCTTGGAAATTGTTGCCCGAAATCTTTTCTGGAAGACATGTTGAATTTGAGATGTTTGGATCTTGAATTTGAAAAGTTTGGATTTGAATGTGTTTGTGTGTGACATTTGTTTCAGAGGCCATGCTATTTATAGTGGACAAGAATTAGCAAATTTGAAAGTTTGAAATTTGAAATATATCCCGCCCTCCAATTTGAATTTGAATTTTGAAATATATCCCGCCCTCCAGTTTGAATTTGAATTTCAAATTTTATGTTTTGAATATCCCGCTCGTTAATTAAATTCGAATTTTGAATTTAAAAGTTCAAACGGTTATAAATACCATACCATTCTTGGGTATTCAACAAATCTGAAATGAATAATCGTTTGTCTAAAGAGGAAGAGAAGTTGCTAGCTGAAATTTGGGTGGCAGTTTCCCAAAGTCAAAGTTTGGGAGGAGAAGTCGAATCTCATCGACAACTACAACTCTATATAAAATTTCGTATCGTATTAGTATTTGTTGTATCGTTATTTTTAATTCCCGTATCTTTTTTTTTCATATCGTAACTTTATAAATTAGTATGTGTTAAAATTTGATGTAATGTGTTTTATTTGAATGAAATTAATTTAGTTTATTTGGGTATTTGAAAAAAAATAGATAGTTGTGGGGCCCAAATGAGTAAGTTGTGGTATGTTATGATAAGGGGGGGTTGTTAGTTGTGGTTAGTTGTGGTGATGTGGCACCTGTGGGGCCCGAATGAAGAGGGATGGCAATGTCATGATACCTGGTGGTCTAACAATAACTCACGCAACCTTTCGGCAACTCACGCAACCTTTCGACCCTGTTTCATCATTTCTTAATAGAGTTTCTAGACCGACCCTGATAGCTGGATGGTCTTGAGGCAACTCACGCAACCTTTCGACATCTGGAGCACGATTATGCATCTGTAGCATAATACGAGTTATCTCACCTAGGAAATTGTTAATCAATTTGAGTTCTTTTTCTTATTGTTCATTGCGTAATCGGGTGAGGATAGCCTTTTGCACCTCTGCTGGTTAATTCGTTAGCCGTTGGAGCCTATTTTAACAATCCACCGGTTGTCAACCAAGACCCAAATCCGTTTGGTTTGACACTTTAGAAAACGTTACAATTTTTTATAAAACATTACATACCATATCAAAGAGGCAAATAAAACATTACAATTTTTTACAAACCCTAAAAACCCTAAACCCTAAACCCTTAAAGCTAAACCAATCCGTAACTCAAACAATAACCAAACGAATAGTCCAATAAATCCAAATATGTTAGTCTACGGGTAGCATGTCTCGAATAGTCCAATAAATCCAAATACTTAGGATCGATTTCGTCTTTGCAAGATCGAGCTTGTAATTAAGATCGGATCGGGATCTTAAGATCCTACTATAATGTCATTTAAAGAGTATTAACATTTTTTTTTTTTAATTCTACAAAATACATTCCATACTTTTTTAGTTTGCGGTTCGAGAAAAGTAAGATCGTATCGTATTAGTTCTTAAGATCCTAATGGTAAAGATCGGGATCCTATAAGATCTTAAGCTCTCAAAGATCCTTTGTAAAGATCCAGATCGTTTTTGCTTTGAAGTATCGTAAAATCGTAAGATCCTAAGATCAGGATCGGGATCCTGACAACCATGGTCTCACGTACACTTCTAATTTCCTTACTTCGTAGTTAACCAAATTTAAGAGCAAAAGCGACCTGGGTCACCGGCTGCCACGTCAGCTTTCTCTCTCCGGCGACCAGAAGCGACCGACCTGCCACACTCGGTGACCGACTTTTTTTTTTAATCAAACATTTAAAATAAACTTAAAATTCATTAATAATAAAAACATTACAATACTGAATTAAAAACATTACAATACTGAATTAAAAACATTACAATACTGAATTAAAAAAAACTTAAACTTATTTAATATCATTAATATAGAAAATATCATTAATATATAAAATATCAATTACCCTAATCAAAAAGTCAATTAGTCAATCCAACACCAAACACACTTCCAAATCAACTAAACTAGTCAATCCAAACCAAACACAAACCAAATCCTATTATCCATCTGTTTACTTTTGGCGCATTTTGATGGTCCCTCTTCCCGCCTAAAGTATTGGGAACCATTCGTATACTGTCTGCAGCCTATGTATACCTATGGACATGGAAAACCGTTCATAATCAACTCCTTTGATATTTTCATTAGAAAATAAATTTCAAATTTCAATGGCTGAATCCTCTTCAACTCCTTCTTCAAACAAAAACAAACGCCCAAGGGATGATTCTCCTCCTCCAATGCCTGAACAATATAAAAAATTAGGCATATCCCAACATATTTGGGAGAAATGTCATGAAGGCGAGTATGGTGCTGAAAACGCATTGATAGAAATTTACAACAAGCGTATAAAGATGTTTGAAGAAAGGAACAAGAAAGATTTAGAGGCCATTGAGGAGCATCAGAAGAAAATTGATGAGAGGAACAAAAAAATAGAAGAAGCAAGAGAGCAAATAGTTGAAGTTTACAAAAGTATTCAAGCTAGTATATATATGTCTTAATGTATCTTTTGTTTATATATTTTGCCTATGAAAATGTAAACTTATTTTGACTTTGTTTAATATATGAATGCAGTTATTATTACAAGTTTATGATATTTGAATGCAGTTATTATTATTGTACTGCTAGGCAAACAGTTGTACTGCTAGTGAAACGTTGTACTGCTGGGTATCCTTTTAGCAGTGGTTGGGAGTGCAGGGTAGTTTGTATCACTTTTTACTTAAAGGGTATAAATCCCCAATTGCGGCACACAAGCACATTCACGCATACATTACTATCTCTCTTCCACTCCCTAATCGAATTTTAATCGTCATATTGCAAAACCCCCAAATCAAATCATAATGTCGAACCTAACTTTTACCGAACCTCATAATAATGTTGCCTTTTTAGAAAAATCCAATGAGTCTGTAGATTTTACTGAGATCATTGATTTCCTTAATGCAAGCTATATTAAGTTTGCATTAACAGTAAAACCTACTACATATACTTCCAACATTATCCAGTTTTGGTCGTCTGCTAAGGTCAAAACTATTAATGGGGAAGCACAAATCCATGCCCTTGTAGATGGGCAGAGGATTATCATTACAGAGGCGTCTATTCGAAGAGATCTTCTCCTAGATGATGCTAACGGAGTTGAGAATCTTCCAAATACTACAATCTTTGAAAAACTTTCACTGATGGGCTTTGAGAGAAATACAGATGCTTTAAAGTTTCAAAAAGGTAATTGTTCTCCTCAGTGGAAATTCTTAATTCATACTGTCTTAGTGTGTCTAAGTCCAAAGACCACTGCGTGGAATGAATTTAGCAGTAATTTAGCTTCTGCTATAATTTGTTTGGCTGAAAATACTTAAAGATTTAATTTCTTGAAATTAATTTTTGATAGTATGGTTAAGAACTTGGACAGTTCTTAGGCTAAATATTTTCTATATCCAAGGTTTTTGCAACTCTTTTTGGACAACCAATTTTAAAAAAAGAAAAGTCACAAAAATGTTTATCCCACTCCCTACCTTACCAAAATGGTTTTTGCTAATATGAGGAGGGTTGGAAAAGTTTTTTCAGGGAGAGTGACACCTTTGTTTCCAACAATGGTGGCACTAGCCCAAACCCAAATGGGTGAAGGTTCAGCAATCCCAGCTGGTACCCATCACAAACCCACAGAACAACAACAACAGACCTATAAACGTAGGACTAACACCAAGAACACTGAGCTACCTCAGGCTAGTGGTTCTATACCAACTGTTGCAGATGAGGATGTCACTGGGGGGGAGAGTGACATGTTGGCAAGGGCTGCCACTACTGTGTCTAGCTTAGCAGCAGTACAGGACAGTGGTAACATCATTAAGACCAGAACCAAGACAACTTCTAATGAAGAAAGTTCCTCTGGAACTGATTCAGGTGAAGGTCCCAGTCACATGGAAACAATGGGGGGTTCGGATGTTCATCCTAGGGGTGAGATTGAACTTAACTTTTCCAGTGATCCACCTATCGGGCTAGGTAACACAAGCCGAAGTGGTGAGGATAGTATGCAACGTTTGAATGAATTGAAGGATACATGTGCCAAGCTGTCTGCAGAAATTATTGATCTGCAAACAAAAGCTGCTTCCCAAGATGGAGTCATCAAAGCTCAAGGTGGGGAGATAAAGGCTTTGAAGAGAAGGGTTAGGTATTTAGAAGGAGTCAAAGGATCAAGAATTCCCAAACACAAGGTTAAATCTTCTGAAGCTTCTAAGGATGCTCCCAAACAGGGAGGGAATGAAGGCAAAGTTTCAGGGGAGGATAACCAAGGGAATCAAGTGGTGATTGATCATCGTCTGGGCAAGGTTACAAATGCTGATAGTGCTAGTGAGCCAATTACAGCTGGTACTACAAAAGCTAGTACTGCTACACCAGAGGTTTTTGCAACTGCTGTTAGTGTACTTGCTGAGCTGAAGACAGCAAAACCAGTAACCAAAGGTGTTGTGATACAAGAGCCATCATCCTCTCCAAAAGCTAAACAATCAACTCCACAGGTACAAGGCAAAGGTAAAGGGATTCTTACTGAAGAGCCTGTGGAGAAACCATTATCAAAAGAAGAGCAATTAAAAGTTGATGCTGAAGTTGCTATGAAATTAGGACAAATTTATGAAGCAGAACATCAGAGAATTTTGGAACAAAGGAGAATACAAGAAAAAAAAGATGTAGAGTTAATAGCTTCATGGGATGAGGAAAGGGCTCAGGTTGCAGCTGATTCTGAGTTTGCTAAGAAACTACATGAAGAAGAGCAAGATAAGTACTTAGTAGATGAAAAAGCCAGGATGCTGAAAGAAATTTTTGATGCAAAAAAGAAGTTGTTTGCAGAACAAAGATATGCAGCTAAGAAGAACAAGCCACCCACTCAAAAACAAAGAAGAGATCTCATGTGCAGGTATTTGAAGAATGTGGCCAGTTGGAAACTAAAGGATTTGAAATTCTTGGATGATAAAAGAATTGAAGAATTATATGCAGTTGCCAAGAGAAACAATGAAAGCTTCTTGAATGCTGAGGTGGTGAAGGGCAGTGAAGAAAAGAAAGAAGAGAAAACAAGTTCAAAGAGAGCAGGTGAACAGTTGGAAATAGAAAGCAGTAAAAAGAGAAAACAAGAACAAACTGAGCAAGCTGTTGCTAAAGAACAAATGCAAGCTCACACTGAACTTGCAGTTGACTCTGTAGGAGAAGCCATGGATGCACAACCTTTAAGTGTCAAACATCCCATTGTTGATTATAAAGTCTGGATCTCATGGGGAAACAGTTTATTATGATATTAAGAGGCGTGATGGTTCTTCTAGAAGGTTTGTAAGCTTTCTTCACATGGTTCATGATTTTGATAGACGAGATATGATAGCTCTATGGAAATTACTCAAACAAAGATTTGGTAATAAGACACCAGAACAAGCTTATGATAGAGAAGTCTGGAATTATTTGAAGGTAATGTTTGAACCAAATCATGAAGATGAATGTTGGAGAAGACTAAAGCACAATACTGTTAAAGAATGGAAAATTTTTCAACGATGTGGAGTACATGCTTTAACTGTGAATGAGTTGGTGATCTACATGCTTGTAGAAAAGGATTACCCTTTAAAGTTTCACAAAGACATTCTACATCAGATGTTGCGTGGGAAGAAAATCAAGCTTCAGCTTAATTATGATGACATGGCATATGAACTGCTCAGGAAGATGGAAGAGTATCTAGGACCCAAGGACAAGAAATAGAATGTATAGTTATTACTGCTAGAATGTATAGTTTGACTTAAACATGTATAGTTATTACTGCTTTTGAGATAAACATGTATAGTTATTACTGCTAGAATGTATAGTTATTACTGTTAGAATGTATAGTCTGACAAAATATGCTTACATAAATGCTTACAATGGAGCCAAAACATTGATATTTTTAAATTTTTGACTATTGCATAAGTTATCAGAAATGTGTGACCATATGTATCGAATTGTGACTACACTTAAATAATGTGTGAAAAAATTTGACTATTGCCTATAGTCACATGATTGTGCTACAATTAAATGTGACCATACACATTAGGAATTGGCAGGCAAACACACACTTAACTTTAGACACACATATTAACTTACGTGACTATTTGTATCGAATTTTGGTCACACTTAATCATGTATGCCTGTGGTTTAGTGTGACCATATATGACATTTGGTCACACATCTCAAGTGTGTGACATATATTTGTCACTTTTAAATGCATATCGTGACTATGCTTCTAACTTACTTTTTAGTTGTCACACATTTCAAATTCATATGTGGCTAAATTTTCAACAAAAACTAGCAGTCACGCTTAAATAATGTGTGACAAACTTGAGCATATGATTTAGCCACATACACAATTACTTCGTGTGACCATATATGGATTTTGGTCACACTTTTCAATTGCGTGACACATATTTGTCACATATGTATATATATAGTGTGACTAATGTTTCAACCTTATTTGTATCCGTCACACGTCCCAAATTATAAGTGACTAAAAAATCAAAAAAAAATTACCAGATACGTATAGTCACGAAAATATTCAAATGTGTGGCTGTAGCCTCGGATGTAATTCCAAAATGGTCACACAAGTCGGATCAAGTGTGGTTGTTTATTTTATTCTGGTACATTTAGTCACATAAAAAGGCGACTGTGTGGCTGTTCGAAAAACAGCATGTGTGACTAAATCCCATTTTTGTACTAGTGTGTCTTCAATGTCAGCACTCAACTAAGTGATTCTGACAGCATATGTATTGACCCGATTTCTGCCTAAAGTGTAAGGAGGGTTCTTTCTTTTCACCCTTTATCTTTATATTTCTTTTTCATTCTTCAACCCCTTTCGCGCTTACCGAGACTTCATCACTAGCACCTTGTTGGGTTTGTTCCAGTACTAGCTCCATCTCAGTCGGCACTCTTCCCTTATTTTCACTTTTCTCCTTTTTTAATCATACCTAAGGACTTCTACACTAACTAGTGGATTGTCCTTGGGTAGATCCCTCCGGCTCTGGCTAGATCGTGGGAACTGATACCTAACCTTACCATCCTTATAACTCCAGTACATTAAGTAAAATGGTCGGTCTTTGGTATTCTTCCACAATTGCCATCACAAATCATTCGCTCCCCCTCGATATGTGCATCGATATACGAAAGAGTTTAACACATATGAGAGAGCCTACACTTGAGTCCAAAAGATCACATTTTTATCAGGTTTCATATTTAAATCATATTCTCTCCCCCGATCAAAAATTTCAAACCTTTTGAGATTTGTGATCCCAATTGATTTAAATAAGTTTAGAAAATATGGGAGAAAATGTGGACAGGTTTAATATGTGTTGATTATGGGACATACAACTGATCACTACTGATGTTGCACAAAGTTTAAAAAGGTGTCATAAATTTGAACAAATACTCTCCCCCTCAATTAATGACCCATTTTCTATTTAAAGAGCTGTAGTCATTGAATTGAGCGTCAAGTATTTGTGAAATTTAAGTCCAGTTACCACCTTGTGAAACACCAAAACTCTCCTGAAGAATCATAGACGAGAAAGAGTTTGTGGTGTAAAGAAGACTTCTCTTCTTATACAAGAAATGATGCACTGAAACGTACATCAAATCGAAGAAACGTGGATATAAAGTAATCCATGCCCGGGTGAACTTCACCCAGTGGGAGGAACAACCGTTTTTTTGGCAATGTGCTTTCCCCATAATGAAGAACGGGTTACAGTCTAAAGTAATTGTAAGCCGACATGACAAGTTTTAACAATTTATTTTAACTTCTGCTCGAGCTTCATTTAAAGACCCGTGTCATTATTGAATGACATTTCTAGGATCGTAAATGTTATCGATAAACAGAAGACATTCCTAGAGGAAACTATTTTTGGTATTTTTGTGATTTTCTGATTTTTATGGTTTTTATAGATTTTATATTTTTCTCTTTTCTTTTTGGTTTAGAATATATACAAAAATAATATATTTACAAAGGATACATGAAGAATTACCACCATAATTCTTCTTTGATAGAAAAGTGTTCAATCAGACCATTTTTCGTCGAATGGTATCGGATGTCCATTTGCATCAAAGCAGCACCATATGGCATGAGTTTGTAGTTGACTTCTTGACGAAACAGGTCGAGAATGATTGCCAATCACATTCTCCAATGGGTGAGCCTTTGCCCACTTGCTGATATAATCAAACGATTGATTGAGCTGATGAGAATTTGATCGAATGACCCTTTGTGAAGGCGATTCTCCAAAACTCGGGTCTGGAGTAAGATTATGGTGGAGGGGTTCATTATCAATCTCAGGAATTTGTTCTTCAACACCTTGATGAACTTGATGCAACAGCTCTGAGAGTGGTCTTCAAACTCTTCTTTTAGCTTCCTAAATCTTCTCAGCTGCCATCTCTTTACTTGTAGAAGAACAATGTGAGCAGATCTAATTAGGGATTAAATCTGGCTTTTCACTCTCTCCTAATTAGTGCTCTCCCCAAAACTGACAACCTTTCTGATGAATGCCCAGAATATGAAGAAGTCTTTTGATAACCAAATGCATGCCGTCTTTAGTCTTCTAACACACAGTAGAAAATGTAGAACAGACTGTAGACTCGACCTTCTTCAAGATTGTCCATTTGGGGAACATAATATCAACATCTTCATCTCACCAAATGCATTCCAGTAATCTTACATATAACCCATCAGCCCGTAACATACACATGAAATGATAGCACCAAAGTAACAAGTTGAAACACTGATCATCTTTAATTTGTATCATGAGACATTAAGCCCGATCACATGAACTTGTTGTGCGTCCTTGGTGTACACATTTCTCTCCCCTGATGGTTACGATTAATCAGCCCATGACGTACACATGAAATGATAATACCAAGGTAACAAGTTGAAACACTGATTATCTTTAATTTGTATCATAAGACATTAATCCCGATCATGTTAACTTGTTGTTAGTCATCAAGTGGCAACCTCATATGCAATCAAAAATGGCATTAACTGGAAGCATAATTATGTGTACATGAAGCATGAGAAGCATTAACTAGAGACATTTATCACTAATCATATCAGCCCATGAGAAGATGTCGATTATTCGTATGGCCATTTCTCAAACATCAATCAACATGTAGTTTATTCACCCTTCTCCCCCTCAAAAATTGCATATGACTGCCATTTTTGATTGAACGAGTGAATAAGAATATCATCAACGGTAAGTAGATCCACTTGATAACTGACATTTTGTTTATTCACCCTTTTCCCCCTCAAAAATTGCATATGACTTCCATTTTTTATTGAACGAGTGAATAAGAATACAATCAACGATAAGTAAATCCACTTGATGACTGACATTTAGTTTATTCACACTTCTCCCCCTCAAAAATTGCATATGAGGTTGCCATTTTTGATAGAACAAGTGAATAAGAATATACTCCAATGTACGTTGATCCACTTGATGACTTAATGAGCATGGGAAGAGCATGAAGCTTGTTGATGAGAATGGTCATAAACAAGAAGATTTCTCTTCTTCCGAAGATAAAGCGCACTTAAGCGTACACCTTTCTTTTCTTTGAGGAACGGGGCCTGGAGTGTTTTCTACAGACGCCATATGTCGATGAAGAGCGAGACCTGAACTGATGTGAACAGACGTCATCTTTCTCTTTTCTACTTCTCCCAGCTAACTCGTTACCAACCTCATTATCATCCAGTTGGCTCTTTGTCGTGACTACTGATGGAGAAAAACCCAATATGATGAACTTGAGACTGAAGTAAAATAACCCGAACTTGTGACTTAAACTTGCACTAATGTGTGACAAAGAGCGGTGTAGAGAGTTCGTGCAACTTCGAATCCCTAAGTACTCTATACTCTTCAACCAACCAACCATCAAGTATAAGACGTACATCACCTCTTGGATATCCACAACTTCGTGTGACACTGAGCACTACAACGTAACTCCTTAAAGTGATAGTTATTTTGTGGTAATAGAGAGGAAGAATCACAAAAATAACTATATATCCAAGTCTTCGTCATTGTAAAGGTTAAACGCTCGAACAAGGATCTTGAAGAATCTTCATCCAACCAACCCCGATATCTTTAGATACTAAGTACACGCACCCGTGAAATTTCACTTCAACCTTAAATAAATAATAGTGAATTAACGCCATAGTCACATCTTGTGGTTTAAATGCCCAGATCTAACCCTTTTTGATGTTTTAAATGAACTTTGATAATGGTTTTATCCCGATCATTATCAAAAGCGCATAACCCCATAAAACTTTGTTATAACCAAAATGCCATGAAGTATATCAAGAATAATCCAATACATGAAGTACATACTTTATCCCTTCTTCAAAGTTGAAACCGTAGCATCAGAATCAATAAGATCCGGAAATGCACTTTACTTTCCCCAGGATAATTCAATCATCACGGGATTTTACAAATCTATGATTTAAACCGAGAACTAGATTCTTTCGCAGGATTTTACAAAACCAAGAAGAAACCGTGAGACAATGAGAAATTGAATGTATCATGACAAATTTGGTTTTGGTGAATATCTATTTGGGGTAACATGCAAGAGATCAGCAACAATTCTTCTCCCATATGTAGAATACTTCACAAACCATACTAAGTAAAGTAGTATAAACTACTTCCCCTTGAAAGTTGACCTTATTACATCAAAGTACACCTTTCTCCCCCATGATGGTTTCGAACTTTCAGAAGCATCATTGACGTGTACGACCATATACACGAGAAGTTCTTGCCTTAAGCAAACATCTTGAAAAATCATGAATGAGATTTGAAGATTCTTGATAGATTTTGCTTAGACGGTGAAGTATTATTGACGTTCTATAGCATTGAATATCCCATGAGAATTGATGTTCACATCTCAACCTTTAAACTCTTTGGCTAACTTATCAACCTCGTATTCAGTCGGCTATTGTTGTAACCACTTGGTGAAGTAAACCCGATATACCAAACTTGAAAATGAAGTAGAATTCCCCATTCTCGTTACCTAAGCTTGCACTGTTGTTGATTGAAGAACGATGCATAAGAAAAACCCATAAGTACCCTTATACACTCAACTAAGAGCCAAAGCAAGTACAATACCTCTTGAGACTATCCACATCTGCATCTGCGTGTGGCACTGAGCACTACAATGTGACTCCTTGAAGTGATAGCTATAACCCGTGAGTACTACAATGTAACTCCTTACATCGGGTATAACTAGATAGTCCAAGTCCTAATCATAAGTTGTATACGTCCAAGCAAGTTATCATTGAAATCATGCATCCAAGCATCCCCGATTTCAAGATAAAATAAGTAGACGCCTTCGTGAAATTCAACTTCAATCTCAAATAAGTGATACCGTACAAAAACCCCGTAGTCATTTTTGTTAAAACATAACAATTCAAGCCGTGAAATATTAATCCCCCGTGAAATTTGCAATACCAAAATACCACTCTAAACCAAATATTTTATCAAAACTTTATATCCAAAGGATAAAAATCAGACTATAAGTTTTGATAATTCCATTTGTAAGCCCAGGCCATGTTTTTTCCGTCTCAGCCTAGCACAAAACACAATACATGATAGGATCTAATTATAATCATAGGCCCGGTCCATATTGACATTTGATAAGCAAACCCAATCCAACTTGTGTAAACCCAAAACCAATCAGAAGTACATACCGGTATTAAATTTTGATATGCCCTAATCACACGGTATTACACATGACCTAATTCACACACATCAAACACAAACGCTTCCCACCTAAACTCACTTCTCCATATCAAACGGATCTCATCTCATCATAATCGATTAACAAACTCAGTCAACTCATCTCCTTTATCACATCTGAACTCCATCACAACACACGAACACAACATATAAACACCCTTCTTTCTTTTTATTTATCACGGTTGAAGAGTACAAGAGGCTTGTAGCTTCAAGATCTTTAATTAAAGGTCTCGGGTAGGTTTATAATGTTTTGATTTTCGTTTGATCGAACGAATGAAAAAAAAAAAAACAGTTTTGTTATTTTCTTTATCTTGCTTGAATCGTATATTAAATGAAGCAAAGCCTAAATATGATCAATAATGGTTTCTTTTACTTTCGTGGGTTAGACCTTAAAGAGTCTCGATGTATCTTGAATCCTACGAAAGAGAAAAACTGAGATCTTGTAATTAGTCTTCTTCTTTTCAGTTTACGATCGGTGATGAGTTTCATTTTCGTGTTTTTGGACTTTGATGTCTGATATTCTGTTGTAACACACGAAACGGAGAATCTGAGATCATATATTGTTTTCATTTAGTTCATGAGTCTTGTGGTTTAGAGATGGAGTTGGAGAAGATGGGATTAGGTTAGATGTGGATTTGGTTGTGGTTGGTTTTGGATCTTGGCTGTGACGGTGGTTGTGTCAACAGTTAAACATGAGTCTTATCATGTAATTTTTCATTTTGAGTGTGACTAGTGATGTTATAACTGAAGTCACAAAGAGTCTGTGGTATTTGGTTATGGTCAAAATGGTCAATTGGTTATGGTCAAAATGGTCAATCTGGTCTTCATAACTTCATCTTTAGTCAAAACGCAGAGACAAAACTCAATGTCTCGAGTCAAAACGCAAGATTTCATGAAATTTTGGCAGCACTTCACCTTAGTAAATCGCAATATTTGGTCTTCAATTTGTCAAACCGCAAGATCAATTCGCAACCATAGTCAAATCGCAGTTGACCAGTCAAACCGCAATGAGCTGTCACTTTCGTACCAGTTTGTCCCTTTCCCATTTCAAGTAAACAACCAAAACTGTGTTTTGGAAATGGGCAAAACGCAACAATAAACTGCTCTTTTTGACACAAACTGCAGTGAAGAAATACGGCGAGATTCTGACCAAAAATTCTGTTAATCCATTGTGACCAGTTTCCGACCTTTATTCAGACCATATATATTGACCACACAAATTCACATGTATGGAATAAAAAGTCATTAAAAGATGAGTTGAACAAAAATCTTTTATCTTGGGACTAAGAAAGGCACAAGAAACAGTTAAGCAATAGACTTTTTGACCATATGTTGGATACAAAAGAATGTTTCAAGACTGTTAACCACAAAAGATGGAAATTTTTTTTTCCAAATCCAAAGAAAATGGGGTAAAAAAAACAGCTTCAAACATATTCAAACACTAAACAAATCAATGATATAACATAACCTGTCTCTGATACCAATTGTAGGATCGATTCATATGTCGATTATGTGTGATTCGTGAGGTCTTGGGTTATGGAAGAACATGTTCTTCATGGTTAGAGTTAGAGAGAGAGAGAGATAGTAGAGTGGGAAGTTTTTAGTGAGAGAAAAACACCTTATGGTGTGTGTGTATTAAATGAAACAACCAACCTTCTCCATTAGTTGGAGAAGGGTATATATACACTTGATATGGTGCCACCATGAGCTGTGGAGTGAGCTGACAGTGGGTAAAGACCCGACCCAACTCCACAAATACTACTATGACTAAACTATTATTACGATAACTAAACTAAAACTAATAAGCCTACGAGCTACTTAAATGTTGAATAGATACTCGGGGTGACCGAGTCTTCATATGAATATTTATATTCCTAACAGTTTCAATGCATGTGTTATGTGAAACAGTTACAAAGCTTTAAAATGTTTGTAATATAGTAGAGATATGTTTATTAACACAAAAGATTTATAAAATATTGATGTGACATGAAATATTAAAATTTTAAAATTTTATAAGCATTAATCATAAGAGCACTAGGTATGTTAACGCAAGAAGAGGGTGAAAGTTTCACTTTCTTGCATTAAACTTGCGTTAACCACACCGGCCTTGTGCGTTAAAGCCGCGTTAACTTCCCACGTTAAAGCTTTAATGTGGCGTTAAAGGCTATGTTGAATTTAAAAAAAAATCATTTTTACCCCCTCTAATGTATTATGTATTGTAGCCTTTGAGTATAAAAAAAAAAAAAAAAAAAAAAAAAAAAAAAATAAAAAAAAAATCTTACCCCCCAATGTTTTAGTATCTGAAAAAAAAAATCAAAACACCCCCTTGGTTCTTAAACGTTACAGTTAGAGCGGGATAACCAAATTCAAATTCAAAATTCAAAATTCAAATACGAGCGAGATTATTTAATTTCAAATTTGAGCGGGATTTATTCAAAGCTGCCTATATATACAACTCCACCGGAGTTGTTTATCACACACACAATTTATACACACAACTCACACACAGATTCTCAACAATGTCTCGCAAAGACTTCTCCCAACAATTCCCCAGTCTACAACAAGTGCCAGAAGATATCTTCCCAGCAGAAGATGAAGTTTATCACACTCCACCAAAAGATATCTTTTCGGTATTCCAACCGAAAAATGAACCAGTAAACACTCCACCGGTGGACCACCAAAACAATCCGTTTAACTATACTGAGGAATATCTCCGAGAACTTGAGCAGGATGAGGCAATATTGAGAGAGATTCGAGAAAACGAGGCACGAGAGGAAGATGCTCGTATGGAGCAGGAAGCCAGGGATGCAAAACATCTTAGGAAGAACTGGTTTGACACTATGGAAGCAAAGTATTATGCTGGTGAGTTTAGGTCATCTTCGAGTGAGGAGGGTTATAACTCAGATGATTCCTTTTTCTTTTTGTAGTTTTATTTTCATTACCGTATCGTAGTTTGTATTAATCGTACTATCTATTTCGTGTTTTCACTTTAATGTTTAATGTAATTCGTGTTTTAACTTTAATGTTTAATGTAATTCGTGTTTTAAATGTTATGTTAGTTATTAAATGAAGTATTAGTTTTAGTTTAGGGGGTTGATTTTGAAAATAATTGAGCTAAAGTTGAGTGATGATAAGGGTTTTTTTTTTTTTTTTAGTTAAAGATGAAAAGGTTAAAGCTGATGTGGCGCTGATTTGACAGTGAGTGAAACTTTAACTTGGGTTAACATACCCTATGTTCTATAGGATGCTCTTAACACACTAACATTTAAAATAATAAATGAAACTCAATTTTTTATTAAAAATCAAAGCATTTACTCATTATCCGTAATATTGTTATTATTATTAGGCTTTTTCTAACTTGTGCCATCATGGCATTTGTTAAGGGACAATTAATTAACTTAAATTACCATGTTTAGATGTTAATTTACATTAATATTTTCCTAATTCTCTCTTAATTACTATGATTAACTTTGTTTTATTTAAAAATAATTCTATTTTAAGGAATAACTTAGTTCAATTAATGCTTTTAAACAAGTGTCATATATTATCATATGTTTTCATTATTTTAGATGTTTACTATCATACAAATGAAAGTAGTCACAAATTTTTTTCCTAAAATAAAATAAATATGTGCACTGTCATTTTACATTATTTTTTCATTCCATTCATTAACTTACTAAAAAAAAGTTAATATCTCTCACTTAACAAAAAAAGTATGTGGTCTTTTTCCACTATAGTACAACTACCCACCAAATTGTTTGATAAAATGTCACAAAGACCTTCTTGTTGATTTAGGAACATAAATGCACTAATTTATCATTTCATAGGTTAGCAGATACATTAACATGTATTTGTTTGTCTGATTATGAGAGATTGGCCATTTTTTGTCATTTTTTTTCCCGCCATTTTTCGACTCGTAGATCACATCAGTTTTTGATCCCTAGAAAGAAAACATGTATACATCTTTTAAAAACATGCAAATCAATGAACCACAACTATATGCTCTTGGCCTAGCTCAAAATGTAGATGCTATTAAAAAGATCATGGCGTTTTCGGCCGACCCGTTACTAGGAAACTTAAGTTATGCACAAAAAGTATTCAACACTATAGAGACGCGTAACTTATTCGTGTACAATGTAATGATTAAAGGGTAAGTTAAAAAAAATGGATATTAAAAAAGGGTTTTTTTTGTTTGAGGAGATGCACGTTTTTGATGGGATCAAACCGGATAATTATACGTATCCGTTTGTTTTTAAGGCCATTTGGGGGTTAAGGGATGGGAAAATGGGTGGGAAGGTTCATGGGTTTGTTTTGAAATGTGGTGATGTGTTTGATTGCTTTGTTTGTAACTCGGTTATGTATATTTATGGTGAGTTGGGACGTGGTGAGGATGCACGTAGAGTGTTTGATGAGATGGGTGAACGAGATTTGGTGTCGTGGAATGTTTTGATATCGGTGTATGTGAAGTGTAAGAGGTTTGAGGATGCGGTAGGGGTTTATGTCAGGATGAGGGGCGATGGGATAAGGGCGGATGAGGCTACGGTTGTTAGTACTCTTTTTGCGTGTGTTACGTTAAGGGATTTGGAACTTGGTAAGGAGATACATGGTTATGTCAAAGATGAGATTGATTTTACTATGATTATTGGTAATGCGCTGTTGGATATGTATTCTAAATGTGGATGTTTAGATGTGGCGCGTGAGATTTTTGATGGGTTACCGAAGAAAAATGTGATATGTTGTGGTGTCTGGTTATGTAAGCTGTGGTATGTTAGATGAAGCTAGAGTATTATTTGATAAAGGCCCGGTTAAAGATATTGTTCTGTGGACAGCTATGATAAACGGATATGTTCAGTTTAATCACGTGGATGAGGCGATGAGTTTATTCCAACAAATGCAAAAGTTTAAAATCGAGCCTGATAAATTTACGGTTGTTGCTCTTTTGACGGGTTGTGCACAAGTTGGGGCTTTAGAACAAGGGAAATGGATTCATGAATATATGAATGAACATAGAATGATAAGCGATGCTGTATGTGGTACTGCTCTTATTGATATGTATGCAAAATGTGGGTGCATAGACAAGTCTTTGGAGGTTTTCTACGGGTTACATGACAAAGATACAGCCTCTTGGACTTCAATCATATGTGCACTTTCTGTAAATGGAAAAACCAGTAGAGCACTCGAGTTATTTCACTGAGATGAAGGAATCAGGATTTAGACCTGATGATATTACCTTCATAGGTGTTTTAAATGCGTGTAGTCATGGGGGTTTAGTGGAGGAAGGGTGGAAGCATTTTGAGTCGATGAAGTCAGTGTATCAAATTGAACCTAAAATAGAACATTACGGTTGTTTGATTGATCTTTTGGGTCGTGCTGGGCTATTGAAAGAAGCGGAAAATATAGTTAACAGAATCCCGAAGGAGAAAGATGATATTTTAGTTCCGGTTTATGGTGCTTTGCTTAGTGCTTGTAGATTATACGGTGATGTTGATATGGGTGAGCATTTAGCTGACCGATTAATGAAAATTGAAGTTGGTGATTCGAGTATTCATACACTTTTGGCTAATATCTATGCGAGTGTGGGGCGATGGGAGGATGTGAAGAAGGTAAGAAGTAAAATGAGAGTTAGTGGAGTTAGAAAGGAGCCAGGATGTAGTTCTATTGAGGTTAATGGCGATATTCACGAGTTTCTTGTTGGAGATGCTTCTCATCCTGAATTAAAAGATGTTTATTTTAGTTTGAACACATTGGCGAAACTGTCATCTGTTTCTGAAATATATAACGTGGATGTAGATAATATTGTTTCAATAAAGTCTTAATCCACTGTAAGCATATTTGATGAGATATTAGCAAATTTACTTTGATCTTTCTAAGGAGCTAACAGTTAATAAGGTAACTGAGCCTCTTTAGTATAAACTCGCATAGTCCAATGTATATATGTATATGTATGCATCTTATATGTGGTTCTGTTCTGACTAGATATGATACATAATCCCTATGATGCCGACAAAGTTCTTGACTGGTGGCATGGTCTGGATGGAAGAATGACCAAAGTTTCTGATAGATTGATTCCAGTTTAACCATTTCGATGAGGTACTTTTGTGTAAACTTGCACATACTATTGTCGCCTATGTATCATGTTAGTTTATTTATATCCATTTTAGTGGTGCTGTGTTTTTGCTAACACTAGCAGGCACATATAGGTATTTTGCAGTTGGTACTATTATAACTGTCGATGCAATTTATGTTCGGTCTTGAATAATCAAGTCATGGTTATTAGCAATGACTAGCAATGCTTATTATGGTTTCCGTTTGAGTGTCTTATAGAGAAACAGAGAAGCTATATAATTGTGGGAACCGGGAAAGAAAAGGGTAAGAAAATGGGAATGGAAAAGGTTAGAGAGGTGTTGGTGTTGCACTCATTTTGGCACATGTCCATCCACAAGTGAAAGTAAGTGTTAGCAAAAGATGTGCATGACATACTATAGTTGATAGGTCATCAATCCACATAGGACGTTTAAGTGACATGTCTAATGTCTAGAGGCTTATTATTTGCTTGATTGCTTCTACTCATATGGCTTTATAGTGGTTCATTAAACAATTTAAGGGTAGGCTCAAATAATCAGAATTTCCAATAAACTCGTAGCATCTAAATATCCAATTATCTGATTATCACACTGTAGAATTAAATTTAAAACAATCTTCTGCAATAACTTTTAAAACGCATATCCAAACACCCCCTAAATCATAACAACCAACTTCTTTGTTTAGGCCTCAGGTTTGTAACTTCCGTCACATTCATATTTGTGGTGGGAATCTTCATGTCATCATGGCTGGGTGCATCTGTTTTAAGCCTTGGTGAATGGTTCATTAAACGTATGCCTTTTGTTCGTCATATCTATGATGCCTCCAAGCAGATTAGCGCTGCCATATCTCCAGGCCAGCTAGTGTAACTTTTCCCGTTTAATAACCAAATAATCAATGGGACCCACAACTCAATACTCATCTTTGATGCAGATCAAAACTCACGAGCCTTTCAGGAAGTTGTCATTATTAAGCATCCACGTGCGGTGAATATGCATTTGGGTTCATTACTTCATCCTTCATTCTTCAGGTGCGTCTTCTAAAACTTTATTGGGTGGTTAATGTATTCTTTTGTGTGTGTTTCACGTATAACTGTATAACCGTTGATATATTTGTTTAACTTTTTCATACACGATTATGTGAAACAGAGGGGAGGAAGAGTTGTATTCGGTATATGTTCCAACAAACCATCTCTTGGTGAACTCTAAAGAAGTTATCAGACCAAATTTATCCGTTCGTGAAGGGATAGGCAAGTTTTCATCCCTTTTATTAGAAGTGCCAGTTTTGATTTCTATATGGGTCGTTTGGGTTATGCTTTATCTCAAAACGGGTCAAATAAAACATTGTATCTAAAGGGGGAACATGTCGAATGAGTTGAAATCTTTCAAATCAAAATTTTCAAATAATTCGTAGTTATTTGTTTTGTGATAACAATCAGTGGATTCATGATCATTTGAAAATAAAAATATTAAATGGAGAATAATGCAATAGTGGGTCAGTCTGACCTGTTTTGACCCGTTACCCAAAATGCCCGATCTATACCTTGGGAAACCTTGTAAGCTTATTTATGTGTGTTTTTTTTGTTGGTGCAGAAATTGTGGTATTGGGGGGCATGTCGATGCCACAGCTGCTAACGACATTTGATTCAGGCATCAGCCGGTATGGACCTAGAAATAACAGAAGCTGAGGGGCATGTGATGTGAATAGGTTAGGAGTTTAACTTATTTTGTTCTAGGACTTGATCACAAAATCTTTAGATACATCATTAAAGGAGTAGTTTTTCTGATAAATTTCGAGTTTATAGTTCAGCTGGTCAAATGTTTTTGATGGTTTTATTTGGTGTTTCTAGTTCAATATAGAGATGTACATCAAAATCTGCATAGTTTGCCATCAGCAATCTAGCTAGCAAACGCAAATGCAAATGCGAAACGGTATGCACATTAATTCAGTAGACATTTAAAACGTACATTGAATAACATGTCAAAATGCTCTTCTTAACAAATCAACAAAAATATTAAGATAAAAATGCTATCAAAAGTTTAAAATCAAAATCAAGATTTCAACAACAGTTATCTCTTCTTATCTTATTGACCTTCAAAATAAAGCTTAACCATTCATGAATATATATAGACACCATACAAAACAGATCTATTGGACAAACTGATTAATTAGAAGTGCTATTGTACTAGCGCTAGCCTATCCTGCACTCCTACGAAAACTAAAACAAAAAGCTGCATATAACATCTCTAGGAGAAATATATCCCAAAAGCTTAAACCACTAAGAAATTCAGCCAACAAGCTGCTTAGGATCAATTCCAGAAGTGCCTTCAGCCCTCAAAGCCGCAATTTCAGCCCTCAACCGTTGATTCTCCATAGAAACACTATGACGAGAACGAATAAGAGAATCGGAAGAAGACTTTAGACGTTTGATCTCCCTAACCCGAGCCTCAAAAGCAACCTTGGAAAGATGATGAAAACCTCGAATGCGCTTGTTAGTCCGGCGCACTAGGTTCCTGTAGCGGCGACGGCTAGACTCCAGTTGATCTTCTAGTGCACAGACATCTTTGAAATAGCGGTTAGCACAGAATCGCCGCTCTTCAGCCCTTCTCTTCCACTTAGAGACGCGACGCTTCTCCAAATCTAAATCAGAACGAGGAACCATATGTTGAATCTGAGCCGACAAATCATCAACTTCAGAAGAAAGATCATCAAGACGGCCTCGAAGAAGAGTATTCTCCAAAGCAGCAGCCTCGAAACGCTGAAAAGCGATATAAGCAAAGTCACCCTCACGAGTCTTGAACACGACCATCTCTTCCTTTTCCTTTTCCAAACAAAACAACGAAGACGAGAACGACATTGTCAGATATATCGCTGCTTGCTTTGGGTCTTGTTAACTTTTTTTTTTTTTTTAATCGATCCTAAGGAAGTGAATTGAATGATTAATATATAGAGAATAACAATGGCGGTGCATGGGTCTTATAATGTTGCTTGGGTGGTACGGTATCCCATTCATGCCAATTGCCAAATATTTGTTCCATGCCAAAAGAAATTGATACTCCGTCTTTATGTTTTAGTCCGTGTATGGACCTTGTGGTTTAAAAAAGGCAATATTTGTTACTATGTTTAAAAGGCTATATCTATTAATTGTCAAAAATTGCTATTTTCAAAATGGGTTTGGTTAAACACAACCCTATGCGTTGTGTGTAAATTTATGAAAATGACAATTAATGAACTCATATATTTTATAAGAGTAAATTGCAAAAATCGTCCTTGTGGTTTGGCCAAATTGCACGTTTCGTCCCTGTGATTCATTAAGTGCAAAAATGGTCCGGATTTGGTACTGTTTCATGCACTTTTGGTCACCTATGTTAACTGGCGTTAAGTGAGTTCCGTTAGCACTTACACGTTAGCCCTTTTGGCTAACGTTCGTTGCAGCGCCCATCCTTTAAACTAACGGCCAAACCACAAGGACGATTTTGCAATGTAATCTTTTTTTTCGAATTTATTTTTTTCAAATTTTTTTTCGTCCGTTTTTTTTTTTAAAATTTTTTTAAAAAACTTTTTTCGTATATAAATTTTTTTTATATAAAACATTTATATATAAAAATGTTTTTTATATAAAACGTATTTATATAAAGTTTTTATATAAATTTTTTTAAATAAAAAAAGTTTATAAAAAAGTTTTTATATACGAAAAAAGATTTTTTTTATATAAAACGTTTTTATATAAAAAACATTTTTATATAAAAATTTTTTTATTTTTATATAAAAAAAGTTTTATATACGAAAAATATTTTTTATATACGAAAAACGTTTTTTTATATGTTTTTATATAGGAAAAACGTTTTTTATATGTTTTTTTCCTTTAAATTTTACGCTCTTTATACGTTTTTTATACTTTTTTTATACGTTTTTATATGTTCAAAAAAAATTTTGTGCCAAAAAAGTGTTTTTTTCCAAAAACAAACTTTTTTCCAAAAACAAAAAATTTCGAAAAAAAGTCACATGACGAAAAAAGGAAAAAAAAATCGTATAAAAAACGGACGAAGAAAAAAAAATACTATTTTTGAAAAAAAAATTTCGTATTTTTTTATTTTTGAAGAAAAAATTTTCAAAAAAAAAATTTGACAAAAAAAAATAGAAAAAAAAAGAGTAAATTGCAAAAATCGTCATTTTGGTTTGGCCGTTAGTTTAAAGGATGGGCGCTGCAACAATCGTTAGCCAAAAGGGCTAACGTGTAAGTGCTAACGGAACTCACTTAACGCCGGTTAACATAGGGGGACAAAAAGTGCATGAAACAGTACCAAATCCGGACCATTTTTGCACTTAATGAATCACAGGGACGAAACGTGCAATTAGGCCAAACCACAAGGACGATTTTTGCAATTTACTCATTCCATAATTATATAATTTTAATCATTATAAAAAAAGTAGGTAATGTTAATCATTATAAAAAAGGTAGGTAATGGGGTTTAACAGCAACTTTTTTTTTTTTTTTTTTTTTTTTACTTTTTGTAATTAAATTTTAACTCCTCTATAAATACAACACCCCTTTACCCAATATTTTCACACTTAACTCAAACAATATTAATCATTATAACACAAACTTTATGTCTTGTTCTCTCCCCCATTCTGTCGAATAAATGCAAACTTTTGTTCAGAAACAATGCGAGCAAGAGGATACGGCTCGCCAGAATGCTATTGTCGAAGTTATCAAGATGTTTGAGCACGCAAAGGCGTCGAAGGAACGATTGAGAAAAAAATACGCGAAGTGCAAAGACATTTCGCCGGAAAGACATGCTGTCATCGACAAATTTTTTTGCGATGAAGCCAGGAAAGATTACGACATTAGTGAAACGTTGTGGAAGTGTGTTTCATAGATACAAGACAATATCAGCCACAAAATCCGTTGGATATATAATGAAAACAAAATGGTTAAGCATGGATCAACTTCATCAAAGCCTGAATGGCTGTATCGCAGCTCTTAGCCGATTTCAATCGCGAGCCGCAGACAATTCACTTCCATTCTTCAAAGTAATAAAAGAACATGTGGCAAAGACAAAATTCAAGTGGTCTAGAAACACCTGCAAAATGAGCACCACGTTATTGAAATCGGCTAGAAACACCTGCAAAATGAGCACCACGTTATTAAGCCCACACAAGGTTAGAATAGTTCTGCTGATAATTCATCTAATCGTGATCTGCAGAGCATGTTACAGAAACAAGAACACTCTATTATTATAGACTGGCGGACAACTTCCTTCATTTTTCGGAGCAAAACAACTTTAAAAAAGTGTATATAGCTATTTGAGTATGTCTTTACAGCAGTAATATTGTTTAAGCTCCCAGCTTAACCAAAAGCTATAATTCATGGAATATTTGTTTTTAAAAGCTCCTGTTGCAATACAATTAATTTTAAGGTCTAGATCTATACTACACTCCTTGATAATATAGAAAATATGAGGTAATGGGAGCTATAATTCGCAAGCCTATCAACTGCATTAGCTGTAGTATTGTGCACTGGATCTATTAATTGAGTTATTTATCAAGCCAACACAAGTAGATGACTGGAATTTTAGTACGGCTATGTTTTTGTGGGTGTGTAACCTAACCATAAAGCTCTCATGTCTACAATGAGTCAAAAAGGGGATTCAGTGAACAAAAATGAGATTCATGCCATTCTATCGCAGCGCACTCATTTATTAGGAACAGTTTAAATTTAAAAAAAAAAAAAAAAAAAAAAAAAAAAAAAAAAAGGAGCCTTGTATCTACAAACAATGCCCTCTGATATTCTACATAAGTACAGTGTTTACCCTTGGCCTAATTAAATGATAAACTATTGTTCATATCTGTATACTCTATTTGTCACAATACCTAAAGAAACTGATCAAGCAATCTATCTATCTGTCATGGATATATTATACTATCCAGGGTCCAAAAGTGCAAAAAAAAAACACAGTAAGCAATTGACAGCAAGTGCTCTTATATATTCTGTTGTCTTTTGAATTCTAGACTCCTAATGACAATTGTTTATCTTATCTGCAGAACAGGTTGAACATAACCAAAACAGTCCGCAAATATTCAATTAATAAGCATCTACAAACTATTATAATCAAGGTGCCACGACACATATGCGTGCTGCACGTAATGCAACAGAATACACTTGGCACCAAGTTGCTAAATCTCCAAAGCTTATTGGTTACAACATAAAGCACTCAAATTTAAGACCCGTACCAACCACATAGACGATCAACATGAATAGTGATGGTTATATAATAGACAGACAACTTCAAGTTCAAGCCATGGAAACACAATAGTCACACATAATAACTATCCATCTATCCATATTTAACTTCATCACACGTCATCTCAACTAAAATAACTAACTAACCTCATTTTCTAGGATTCACAATAATCACTTATAAAGGGGAAAGGTCATGCCAGTCAAGGGAGTGTTTGGCAATGCATTTTGAAAGCGACCAATACCGAATAATCACTTAACAAATTATTTAAGTATCTCACAAATTATAATCATTTTAATTGTAACAAACAGCCTCAACTAATCAGTTAGTAAACTAATTATCCGATACCTAAACAATCACACAATCATCAATAAATCACTTAGGGGAAGTCCAACTGTCCAACTAACAAAGTGTAACGTTATAATCTTGAGTGACTAAATATACTCATTTTCCAAAAATTACCATAGAATGTTGTTGGAGATTATCCTTTTTGACTTGTTACCTACTCGACCCAACCATTTTCCAAAAATTACCATATTAAACTATTGTGCAATCTGTCTCATTTTCCTAACTCATTAGTTTAGCCCGCCGCAAAAGGTAATAACATCAACAAGGTTATACATCAGTGGCGGAACCAGGAACTAATTTCAGGGGTAGCGAAAAAAAAAAGTTAACCATAATTTTTTTTTAACCGTACATTTAAATAATTAAAAAAACGCAATAATAGAATAAGTTAAACAAATACCTAATAGATCTCAGAACTCTCCTCTTCGGTCTTTCATAGCTAGAAAACGAACCATTACATCTTCATTCGTTACTTCGTCAAATGTCTCTCCTTCGACAGCACATACCATAGCATTGTTCAAATATTCGTCCCCCATTCGATTCCGCAAATCCGTTTTAATAAGCTTCATTTTAGAAAAGCATCTTTCAACAGTTGCGGTTGAAACCGGTAAAACCAATGCAAGCTTCAAAATCCGATAAAATAAAGGAAATGAGAGATTTTTTCCGGTTTCCACCATTACTTGAGCTAGGTGACAAATCCCATCCAAATTCAGAAATCTATCATCTTCCTTTACCGAGTGATAAAAGATTTTAAGCTCACCCAAAATACACCCGCTATCGTTCATATTAAAATCATCCGGATACATCTCAGAAAAGGCTACTATCTTAGATATGTCAAACTTAGAAAACCCATTACAAGGATTCAAACCCGACATATTTTCTACCAATGAAGTTGATACCTCATTGAACCGGTTCCCAAATTCTTGAATTTGCATATCCAAAACCGTATTAAAAACCTCAACCTCAAAATGATGTCGATTACTAATGACATTATTCCGGCTCCTTGGGTTACCATAACTTCCCATCATATCCAACACCGTAATACCCTTTTTTTCACAAAAAGAAGTCACTTTTTTCAACATGTCATCAAACCCATTTTGTCTTAAATCATTCAATGCTTGTTTCGTTGCTTGAATCAACTTACTCGATTCCAACAAGTCTTGACTCTTTTTTTGAAGATGTTTTGAGAGACAATTTGTGTGGCCTAAAATTTCTTCCATCAAGTGTGCATAAAAAACGAACTCAAATTTTTGAAAATAGGATAGAATACCTTTTGCACTAGTTCGTTGTTGAATGCTATCTCCTTCCTCTTTAACATAACAAAGGACGTCGACAACTTCCGGATATAATTTAAGCACACCTATTATTGTTGCATGATGAGATCCCCATCTTGTATCACCGGCTCGCCTTAGGGAACTCTCTTGGTTTAATCCTTTTCCAGTCTTAATTTCACCTGAAATAATTCCTTCTTCCACTCTCTTTCTTTTTGCCTCACGTATCATATCGTTTCGTTTGCAAGAAGCGGCAACCGTATTAACAACCATGTTGAGGTATTCATAAAAATCTTTAACACCATCATGCTTTTTTGCAACCGCCACAATCATAGCTTTTAAGCCATTAAACTCTCCTCGCATATTGCTTGCACCGTCATAACCTTGACCCCTAACCTGTTTAAAATAATAATAAACAATTAATAACATAAGCAATAGACTTTAACATAGTTGAAACTTGAAAGATTTAAGATACAAACTTAATACTTACTTGTGATATGCTCAGATCGTTATTTGCTAACATAGAATCAATGGCTTGTTTAAGAGTAGAAGAAGATGTATCTTTCACATGAGCAATTCCAATAAAACTCTCTTTAACAACTCCGAATTTGTCAACATATCTTAAAACAACAGCCATTTCTTCCTTTAAAGATACATCACTAGACTCATCCACTAACAAACCAAACACATTATCTTTAAGTTCATCACAAATCCTTTTACTTACCTCTTTCGCAAAGCAATCAATAATCTCCTTTTGTATTAGTGGAGACGTCAACTTATTATTCTTCTTTGCTTTCCCCAATGTATACTCACCAATCTCCGGGTTCATCTCACTAACCAACTTTAAATTTGAAAGAAAACACCCCTTAGAACGAGAACTCTCCGATTCATCATGACCTCTAAATGGTAATCTATTCTCTAGGCAGTGTCTAGCACTAATAACAGATCCTAATAATCTGTACCGATTTGCAACCTTTTCTTGTTCACTTATCAACTTTAGCTTCACATTAATGGCTTGCTTTTGTTTCAAGAGATCCTCACATTTTTTCATCGCCTTATTATGATGACTATTAACTGACCCAACATGATCTTTTAAGGCATTTGATTTACTCCAATTACAAAAGCCTTCACTTGAAAAAACATCTCTTCCACCTTGATTGCCAACTTTTTCTTTAAATAAATAACAATATAAGCAATAGGCTTTGTCTGTTTTAACACTATACTCTAACCACGGGTATGTATCAAACCATTGTACAACAAAACGTCTCTTATCTTTACCATACATTTTGGTTGGAAATTTATGATTTCGTGGTTGAAAAGCTTTTTTAACAAGATAGTGTCTTCTTATATCATCCACTTGATTAGGATGATAACTAGCAATGGTGGTCTATCAAAAGGGTCCGAAGGTAGATCATTCAAATCAAATCCATTTGGAATGGAACCCGAAGGAATTGAACCCGAAGGAGTTGAAACCGAAGGAATTGAACACGAAGGAATTGAACCCGAAGGAGTTGAACCAATATCATCAACATTATTAGAACCAACATCGTCCTCTTGAAATTTTCTTTTAAAAAAATTGCCAATATGCACTTGTTTTTTCATGTTTCAACTATCAAAAATCAAGTCTGAAGTCCCTAATACAAAAAGATTACAAATTGCACTTAGAATTAACATATGAAATTGAACAAAAACATATGATAAAAATCTAGTAAAAGATTGACTATTTTTTCAAGGGTATAATAAACCTAACTACCTAAGCAGTCTAACAAAGTAACAATCTGAACCTAACTATCTCGAAACTCAATCTTTTCAATCTAATCAGAAATCACAAATTCACAATAACATATAAAATTGAACCAAAATGGCAAAACCCTAATACAGTATTCATAAATTATTGAAATTATTGAAATAAACTTGAAAAATGAAATTACCTAAGGCAAGAGCAAGAAGCCAGGAAGGGGAATAATCAAATGGCAGAAGCAGTCAAGCAGATAACAATTAGTCAATTACTATTATTTTTTTTTAAGGCAAAAGGGGCGCAGGTTTTTTTTCTTTTCTTCTTCTGGTCTTTAACTTCACGTTTTCAATAGATAACAATTAGTCAATTGCTTCTTTCTTTTTTTCTTTTTTTCTTTTTTTCTTTTTTTTTTTAAGTTGGTCCAAGCCCACTAGTCCACTACATGAGTTTTAATAATAAGGCCCAAGCTAGTAGCCTACTATCAATTTGAGTCTAATTTTTTCTGTAACCATTTTTTCATTTGTATGTTTTTTTATGCATGTTTTTGTATGGTTTCTTTTTTAAGTTTTTTTTTTTTTTTTTAAACATTTAGTGGGCTAGCGAAATACGAAAGATAGTACGAAAATTTGTTTGGGGGTATCGAAAATTTGTTTCAGGGGTCGCGAAATACGAAAGATAGTACGAAAAACATAAAACTAAAAAAAAATTTCCACTGCCGGGTAAAAGTTCAGGGGTAGCGACCAATGAATAGTTCCGCCCCTGTTATACATCATCTTTATTGGCGCCTAAGTTGCCAATTAGCCACCCTTCACGTAATATTTACCATATAATAACAACATTACTCGATTTCAAAAAAGTGTTCATAATTTATGTCACGGGTTCATATTATAATGGGCATGAAATATGAAACACCATCCATTTGCTATCCCCCATATGAGTAGCAATGTTCTGTTTCTTAAACATTTGCAGGCTACAATTACCAAATGAAACATTATCATCATTAAGCTATATATATAAAACGAAATAACAGAAATTTCAAGCAAATGAATGTTACTCAAGAATAAATCAGTTCAATTATGAAAGTAACAACAGATCAAATCCAAAGTCATAAACTTTAGCGAACGAAAAGAAAGTAACACCTATGACACATTGACACCTTAAAGTCTTAAACAGAAATTTACTTAAGGTATCCAAATATTCTAATGAACTAAACTTTCATGATAATGATTGTGAAAATGAAGGTTTTGTTAATTTATCATAAAAGTATAAAGGTAGACTCATCTTGTTGAGATAATGCCTTACTCCAAACTGAAAGTTCCATTAATGAGACCATGTTTATACTTGTAACAATTTCTTAACGAATGACATTAAAAAGGTACAAAGATCTAATTTCTAACATACCCACAACTTTAATGATGAAATAGGTACTCAAATATCATGGGTTAAAGTTCAAACCCTCATTTTTTGACATACCCACAAACAAAAGAATGAAAGAAAACCCTTACCTTTTATGGCGGCTGAGATGGTGGTGGCGGCGGCTGGGATGATGGTGGCCGGCGGATGAGATGATGGTGGCCGGCGGACGGGGTGGTGGTGGCGGCTGGGATGGGGTGGTGGTGGCAGGTGTGTGATAAAATGAGGTAGGGTTTTGAAATCAAGAGGTAAAAAGAGGAAGGAGATGTCTGAATTTTGGAAGAGGAAAGAAGCTCCTTTCTGTGAAAAACAAACAAGTTCCTCTGCGCGCCCGCGGAGGAAATAAGTGAAAAGCGAAAAGAAGAGATTATTTGGAAAAAACAAACAAGGCCTATTTGTTTCGGCCGTCTTATGGCTTATTTGATTTTGAGCTTATGTTTACTTTTTGTGGTTTATTTTGAAACTTATAAGCCGAAACAAAGACCCCTTTAATTTTAATAGAAACTCTTTGTGACTAAACTATGAATCTCTATATACAATTGCTAATTAACCATCTGATAAAACCAAAAACTAATCACTTTTAAATACATTCGTTACAAAACATTGACACCAATGAACAGCTAAAAAAAACTTGAACACCAATTTTAAGAAAGTTTATGTGACCAAGTTAGATTTTGTTACCATGTATTAGATGCAGTGATGAGAAAGCTAACATGTAAGAAATAATACTTAACTTTGTGTTATGTATTTTCTATGAAATATCTTTTGTTACGCTTGGCTTCTGAGCATAATGCAACCAACATCCAAGCAATGTGATCATAAAAATGCTTGAGATTTAATATTGAATCTTGTTTGGTGCTAACAATATGCCAACCTCTTCGAAATGGGAAGGCTTTACCCCGTGTGGGTCGAATCTTCTCTCGTACAAACAATCATGAAGTTGGTCATACCAAACTTCCCAGAAGGGAAGATTTTACAGTGTGCTCAGATCCTGTTAATTAGTCGCCAAAAGGACTAAGAAAATGTCTAGTTGGTGATAGGTAATATAAATATGTAAAGTTCAAAACTGATAAAGGCTTATAAGCTTTGTACATTTGAGCAAATAATTAAAGTAACCCATTGATGGATTCTGAAACTTGATCATAGAATGTTATTGCGAAACATATTCATAGTCGATTAGAAATCAAAACTATACACAAAATCTGTATTGCTCAAAACACAGAACACATTTTTCATGAATCTGCAAATGCTTAAGACATATACAGGGAAGATTTGATACTAGAAGTTACTATAAAAAGAACCAACAATGAATCCGAGCCAAATCAACCAAGCCTTATATTTTACCTACCAGACGTCTTCGTGAAATCAAACGTCTAGAACTTGATCTGACTATTTCCTCTTCACTATCTTCACTGTCCAAGACAATCACTCCTTCAGGATCACCCAATTCTTCTTGTTCGGAAATGTCTTCATCAGATCTTTCGGTGTTATGTTTTGTATTCAGCATTGCAGCGTCTGCTTTCACCTTCTGTTTATCGTTATGTTTTTCTTTGAGTACCTGGAGTGGCTTTCGTGGAAGTTTCATAGGCTTTGAATTTGCACTGTTTTGATCAGGTTGTGGTGCCTTTAACATGTTACGAACCCCTGGATCCGTTTCCCCATTATCGTTGTTTTCTTTGTTCTTGTTTAGGCCTAAAAACCCGAAAGATGGTTTCTTGCCAGTCAAACCTAGCTTTTTGCGTTTTGGGTTATTGAAGCAACTACTGTCAGCTGGGTTCTTTTGAGCCTCAGGCAAGTTTTCTTTTTGTGCATCAAGGTCAGTAGACACCGTATCAATTTTTCTTTTGGTCGAGTCTTTCTGTAAATTCTTGCCAGAAAGACATAGTTTCTTCGAGCTAACGGCTGGTGGTTTAGTACCTTGATCATGATCAGAGTTCATCATGGTCATAACCTGATTTTCACTATATTCAAATGGCAGTTCTTTAAAATCTTGGTTTGGTTCTTGAATCTGTGATTTGTTTGAAGGTGCCTTGTTCATCCCCGTATCACTAACGCCCGTGTTTGATCCTGAAGCATCCAATGACAGTTTTCTACTGATCCCTGAAAGCCTTTTTGAACCTACAGCATACTCGGGTATATCAGTTTCCTTTTGAACCTGGACCATTTGTGCACCAAGATCTCTAGGCATCACGTCATCAAGTCTTTTGGTTGGATCAGGGACTTCCTTTTGAAGATTCTTGTTGGAGAGACGTAGTTTCTTTGAGCTAATGGTTGGTTTTTTGGTATGTCGATCATGATCAGAGTTCTTCACGGTCATAACATGATCTTTATTACATTCAAGTGACTCATTTAAAGGTGCTTTCTTCATCCCCATATCGCTCTCCCTTGTGTTTGATCCTGAAGCATCCAAAGAAAGTTTTCTACCGATCCCTGAAAGCCTTATACAACCTACAGCATATTCGTGCATATCACTTTCTTTTTTGACATCAGGCATGTTCACCTTTTGTGCATCAAGGTCACCAGCCGTATCTTCAAGTCTATTTGTTGAATCAGGGACTTCTTTTTGTAGAATCTTGTTAGAAAGACATAGTTTCTTCGTGGCTGGTCGCGGTCTGTTATCTTGATTATTAGCAGATTTACTCACACTCATAACATGACTTTTACTATATTCAAACTGCGTATCTTTGGGATCTTGGTTTCGTTGTTGAACCTTTACCAGGTTCTCCTTTTGAACATCAAGGTCACTAGGCATCAAGTCATCAAGACTTTTGGTTGAATCAGGGACTTCTTTTTGTAGATTTTTTCTAGAAAGACATAGTTTCTTTGAGCTGATGATTGGCGGTTTCTTATCATGATCATGATCATAGTTCGTCACAGTCTCAAACGGCATAAATTTGGAATCTTGATTCTTTGACTCGCTAATTGAAGTGTTTGAAGGTACCTCTTTCATCTCAAAATCGCTCTCCATTGCGTTTGGTCCTGAAGCATTCAATGAAAGCTTTCTACCGATCCCAGTAAACTTCTTAAAACCTATAGCAGACTCATGTGTATCGGTTTTCACAGCTTCTGATGCTTTATCTTCTGTCTGCAGGAAGTGATGTTTCAAAATCAACCAACTATGCATGGTTTATATAATCAGTTATTAGTCTTTGGGTATAAAGACATTGATACCTGATTATTTTGTTATTTAAGTGTAAAAAATCAGTTAAAAAATAGCTGCAATAATCTATGCACTCTTTTAACATGTAGATTCTGAAATTACCAAAAACTACCAAACACTTATAAACTGAGTATCTATATATCACGACTTCAAACGGAAGTACAGCCAAATCTTATCTTCTGCAACCCATTTTGTTATAGCTGATTACATAGTCAGTTTTAAAACGCTAAGGCAAACACTGCCTATGTCTAAAGAGGGTGAAAATATATCAGGTTTAACACACACAAAAGCAATAAATACATACCATGCTTGAATCTGTGAGAGAATGAAGCGTGCCATGACTCGGACTAGCATCAATTTTGGCATATTTTTCAGTCATAGAACGCGCCTTCTGGTCAAATACTTGTTTGTTGTACTTATACTCCTTGCTCTACACGTTCAAAGAACAGCGTATCATGATCAATACTTACATGACACCTAGTCTGTTATAAACAAAATTGGTCCAATATATTCATGGCGAATTTACTTACAGCTTCACACATTAGGCCGTCATCAGGGTTGGGTTCGCTCAACAGCAACCCAATACTTGTCAAAACAGTTGAAATGTTTAACGATGGCTGCCATGCACCCTGGTTCGACAGTGAATAACAACTTAAGTAAACCATTCAAAATTAATGGGGTGTCTGGGATTAAATTCACATTTTATGCATATAGAAAAACACATGTCATGTTGCCAGTTAGAAAATGCTTATTTCACCACATAATTAAGCAAAATGAGCACAAAAGTATGTCACTATCCAAACACTCAATAAAGCGTAATGTGGTTTGAGAAACGATATTAGTCAATAAGCAATCTAATAAACACAATACCAAACACTCTCTTAATTAACAAATCCTGTAACATTCTCAAATCATCAATTAGCATCTTTTTAACTAAAAACGCGTTAAATTCACTTAACAAAAAAACTCACCTTGGGAGGAAGATTAAGTATATCAAGACAAATGCGTCCACCCGTATCAATGTTGGGATGATAAATAGGTGTACTAAACGTCACAACAGGAGGCTGAAACGGATACCTACAAAACCATAAACATTTCACCTGTAACAACCCGTCCCACAACAGTATGATACAAGACATCCGAGTCCCTTATAATTTCAAAAGTGATGGGTTACAAGTATCTTTTCTTTACACCATTGCCTTTGGGGTGTTTGTTTAAGCTTGATTTGGGCTTATGAGCTTCACCCATTTTGCCTTATGTTTAATAAGCCCAACATTTTCGCCTTTTGTTGAAACTTATAAGCTTATATTAATTAACCCCTAAATTTCAAAAAAAAAAAAAAAAAGCCGAAATGAGATAAGCTCATAAGCCCAAATCAAGCTTAAACAAACACCCTTAGTCCATCGCTTTCGGCTTTGCGGACGTTACAAAAAGTCACTCACGCTAAACATCAAACACTTGGTGTGCATCCCAAAAAAAGCGGAAAACTCACCTTTCGGGTATCTGAATGTTGATCTTAAAAACACCCTTTTCATAAACAGTACCTTGAGGTCCTTGAATCACTGTCAAAAAAGAAAACCCATTAGAGATTACTCATAAAATTGACATATGGGTGTGAAGACAGACTTACACGCGTCGATTGAGGTGAGCGAGAAGGAAGCGAGGTCGGAAAGGTGAGGGAAGGATGCGCCGTGGGGCGGGTCGGTGAGTAAGAGTTTGAGTTCTTTTTGCATACGGAGATTCAATCTTGCTGCTTGTGCCATTGATTATTTGATTGTTGGATTGATTGTTGGATTGGATTGACTGTTATTTGGTTGAATGTTTGGTTTTAGGAATTTTTGGAATTTGAATTTTGAGTTTTAGGAGGCAAAATAGAAAGCGCGGGGGTTTTCAAAATATTTTTGTAGGAACCCGCCCGTTTGGTTTGTAAGCAGGTTCAGGATTAGGATTTGAATTTAAGGTTAAAGTTAAAGATTAGAATTTGAATTTGGATTTGAGTAGGTAAGAGAAAAAATTATATTTAATTAAATATATCATATTTTATATTTTTTAAAGTAATATAAGATTTAAAATTCAATATTTCATTATTTAGAAAAAGATTAAAAAAAAAATAATAATAAGTGGTAATGGTTAAAATCGGGCCCACTAGAGCATTTGATGGGATATAATATTTCAAAAGTAGGCATCATATACGAGATTTTAAGATAGCTAATATTAGACCAAGAGTAGTGGTGTTGTAATTTTTTGGTGTGGGTTGTGACAAATGTTGACAAGTGGCAGTGAGAGAAAGCTAGGTGTTAAAGCTAAAATGAGAGTAATGGGTTGGGGCGTTGAATGAGAACAAATATATATATATATATATATATATATATATATATATATATATATATATATATATATATATATATATATATATATATGGGAATATCTTAGCTACACCAAAGGTGTAGCCAACTTAACTACACCAGAATGTTAATTCCATGCATAAATCCCCAATTATGATGTTAATTTAACATCTTAAACTTGTTAACCTTCCTAATCCATCACCTACAACATCTATTGTTTGATATTGTTGCAAATTTTTATGTGTGTGTTCTTGAATCTAGTTTCAGTCATGAAAATGGCTACTAACATCTTACATTTGCAACAATAACTAACTTAGTGTAAATATCAATGATAGATGTTAGTTCCGAGGTATTATGGAGTGGAAATGGATTTATGATGTTAATCAAGCATAAAATTTGATGTTTTGTATCTCAAATTGGCATATTGGTGTAGCTAAGTTGGCTACACCATGGTGTAGCTAAGCTATCCCCTATATATATATATATATATATATATATATATATATATATATATATATATATATATATATATATATATAGTGTTGTATTATATGCAGTACCCATATTAGATACAGTACTTTACAGTACTCTTAAAATGAATATGGGCCATTGGATGAGTTAATCAATGAACAAGATTAAAAGTGTCAAAATTGCCATTAAACAAAAGATGAGGTATTATGATGCTAAAGCTGAAAGGGTATTATAGGAACTTCACATTAGTTAATTTCAAAACTGTTCCTTTTTTGAAGGGATATTATAATTACAAAAAATAATTCTCATATCTCATTCACTTCCACCCTCAAACATCTTTCTCTTAACCCTAATTCTAAATCAACCACCACATCTTAAATCATCTCTCCCCCACCACGAATTTATGTTCCAGTATTTTTTAAGATCAGGTTTTAACAAGATGGGTAATTGGTGGGCAAAAAAATGATAAACATGTCAAAAGTAATATGGCAGGTACGATCTTATTAATTGTTTGCATAAAAAAAACTAATGAATGAATAAAAAAATATGAATACTTGTCCCATTATATAAAGATATATATCTTTTTATGCCTTCTGATTTGCATGAGATCGAAAGAGTGAAATATTCAATTAGAAAAAATAATCGGCAAATCCAAATATGTTTAATTGATCGGTATTAAATTAATGGGGCCAATTGGATGTGACGTTATTAAAGAATTGATACTGCTATTATCAATTGATTGGTTGGAGATTGGTTTATACGGAGTATTATTCAATACGTGAATTCGTGGGTTGCAATTAAATCGATTGGTTAAAAGTTTTGTGGGGTCATGATGAAGATGTGTTATTGGTCAACGATAGTTGCTGCTGCTTGTGTGCTAATTCTGCTGCTGCAGTATTATTTTATTTATTGTGGGGCGCATGATCTGGGGTGAATGGAGGTGATCGAATATTCTTATTATTATTTATATTTAAGATTTATTTGTCTGCTGCTCTCACATGGGCGTTTAGTGACTTACCATTTTCGTGATAATTTGTGCACCAAGTAGATTACATACAGGTTCACTTTCACAAACAAGGAATTGAAGTAGATCCAATATCTTGATAATGAACTGATGACTAATCTTTTGTTTGCAGGTTCTTCATGATGAGAGGCGCATCGTGCACATCTATTAATATAGTATAATACGTGAATAAGGTAGTCATGGTGAATGTTTTTACATTATTTTTAATACTCTTAGTATGTACCTAGTAACTATAATCACTTTTGTGCAAAGGGTGCATATGTGTTTTGTGGCCGTTATAAAACCAATGAAAGTGGTATGCATAAATGTTTTTATTTGTGCGTGTGTGTTTAGATTGGGCATATGCACATTCTAGTTGTTCTTAATAAAAATAATAATTAATGTTTATAATTTCAGGTATTGAACATGTTGATAAAGATGAGGAGCAATACCAATATAAAGAGTGCACATGTGTTTTCAACAAGTACATCATTTCGAATGAATTTGATGAGAAAGTGAAGCGTGCACATATGTTCTTGGAAGGGTACTCATATGTTCTAATGAATTTGATGAGAAAGTGAAGCGTGCACATATGTTCTTGGAAGAGTGCACAAATGTTTTTGAATGACGTGCACATCTATATTTAACAAATTACATTTCTGTTTGAATTGTATTTCATTTGATATCAAATTTTATGTATACAATTTATGTTTTTGGTTGGTTATAAATTTAGAGGTTACATATATATGTTTATGATTTTTGCTATAAATTTCGAAGATTAGAGAGCTAGAAACATATGTGCAATTATCATTTTAAGCAAAACAAGTTTGATGTCTAAACAATTTTACAAAGAAAAGAAACATTTGTAAATTTACAAATATTGAAAGAAGAACACACATGCACCTCAATTTTTTGAAAAATATGTATGCTGAAAAAGAGATTAAAAAAAAGAAAAAAAAAAAAAAAATCCCGAAAATTATGGACTCTAAAATATGTTTTTTAGTTAAAAAAAATTCAAAAAGAAAGTGAAAATATGTTTTACTATTATACCCTTTTTAATTAAATGAAAATATTTAATAATACTAAATTCTTATTGGTTTAGAATGGTACTGTAAAGTACTGCGTCTAATATTGGTACTGCATAGAACACGCCCCTATATATATATATATATATATATATATATATATATATATATATATGAGGGAAATGCATAAATGGTCCCTGTGGTTTGCTCAAATTGCAAGTTTAGTCCCTGTGGTTTCGAAAGTGCAGGCGACCTCCCTGTGGGGAAACCTTGGTTCCGTTTTGGTCCCTCGACGTGTAATTTTTGAGCAAACCACAGGGACCTTTTTTGCAATTTGAGTAAACCACAGGGACCATTTTTGCAATTTTGAGCAAACCACAGGGACCATTTTTGCAATTTTGAGCAAACTACAGGGAGGCCGCCTGCACTTTCGAAACCACAAGGACTAAACCTGCAATCTGGGCAAACCACAGGGACCATTTCTGCATTTCCCTCTATATATATATATATATATATATATATATATATATATATATATATATATATATATATATATATATATATATATATATATTTAATTAATTAAAAATAACAATTGAGAGAGAGAGTGAGTTAACTTGTCAGTGCTTTAACTCTTGGTAGCAGTGTTTTAACTTGCTTTATTGACTTTAAAGCATGAGAGAGAGTTAACTTGTCAGAAGAAAATAAAGAAAGGACCGTTGTTCAATAAACGGGCGTTGATTTTTTTGGTTTTCAACGGGATTCAACGGTTGATGGGGGTGGTTCAACGGGGGTTGAAAGTGCAACTAAGCCCACTTCAACGCCCCACTACTCTTGGTCTTAGGGACTTATCCCTGAATTTGGGACCCACAAAAAGTTACCAAACAATACATTTCCACTTTGATGCCCAAAGCCACTGATAAAATCAGTAAACCAAACGGACCCTGAGTCTAAACGGTTTGGGTTTAGAGAAGTCTTTTAAGTGACTGTTTGGTTTATAGTTTGGTTTAGGATTAGGGTTTGGATTTGATTTATATATTATTGTATTTGTTATATAAAGAATATAAAAAAATATTAAAACTAGAATTTGTTATTATAAACTTATAAAAGAAAAAGAGATGAGTTGAAGTGAGCGGTAGATTTGGGATAATATAGGGTTTTGATTTTTTTTTTTTTTAAAAAAATATAGAAATAGAGTAAAAAAGTAAACAATTAAACTCATCTAAAAAAATTATAGGAAGACCAAACCAAACTCATCCCTTAATTAATATTTATCAAACTAAAATCAAGTTTAACTGATGAGTCTCACACATCTGAAATAAATAAAAGATAATATTTTTTTTGGAACTAAAAATGATAATATATTATTCAGATGTTTTAGCTGTAATTGTTTATTATGAATTCTAACCGGGTATCTGCGCATTGCGACGGCATGTACTTTGTAATTGATATTTTTGGCGAACAATGTTCTTTATTATTTTGTTTATGGTGACAATAAGTTTAGATTTGACGATAATCTTTTTGTCGTCACGATAAACTATGGTTATGTTTTGCGCGGAGCTTTTTGGAGCTTTTTTGGGCGATGAACGATGAGCAATGAGCTTTTTGATTTATATTGTTCGTTTGGCAAATGAGCGGTGAGCTTTGCGATTTTTTTGGAATGCTCATTTTTCCAATGCTTCTTTAAAAAGCTGTGAGTGTTGGGCTGTGAGCTGTGGCTACTGCTCACCGCTCACTGCTACTGCTCACCGTTCACTGCTACTTTTACCAAACACACCCTATTTTAATTTTGAGATCGTTGATGATATCTTATTTAAATTCAATTTCAACTTTTTTTTTCATTTTTTATATTGAAACTTCAAACACAATATATATATAAACTTGTTATTTTATTATTATTCATAAGTTTATACTGTTTGAAATAAATAAAATAAAATGTATAGTATTATTTAAAAGTATTCATGAAATGCCTTCAAATTTTAAGAAGAGAGTGTTTATCAGCTTGTTTAGTTTGTATATGGTGTTTTATTAATGTTACTTTATTCAAAGGTGTTTTAAAGATTACATTAACTACTTGTGTTGACTAGTCAATATACATATGTATTGATGCATAAATTGATTGTACATCTAGCTTAAGTAGTTTTATTTGCTTAAAAATCTTTATAATTAGATTATTAGCTTTTTTATACTGTATCATGTGGTAATATAATTGTATATTTTAGTGAGATAGTGTTTTAAAAATAGTAGTAATTATATGTATTGAATTAATGTAATTGTATATTGAATAGTTGTAAACATGACATTTTTAATTTGTAATTATTAAAAGTTATTTATGAAAATCCTACAAAATTTTAAGAAGGAAAGAAACAGATGATTTATAAGTAGTATAGATGTAGACGTTTATTTGAAAAACTCTAAGACTAATGCTAATGGGCGTTGGTGGGCAACCATAATCCATAAAAGCGACGCACCTCTCCCCCTAGCCAAGCCTTGTGCGACGCGTTGGTGGTCAATTTGCAAAAATGTGGTTGCCTCACCAACCGAAATAATTGCAACATTTCCCCTATATTTTTTGAACGTTTGAGGTATAAATGTTTGTGAACGTTGGATTTTTTGGACCGTTTGGAGCTGATGATCGTTTGAAACAAAATGTCACACCCCCAAATACCTGATTTGCAGCGGAATGGAAAACCTGGGGCGCGACTGCCATAGTATCACAATTACAGTTATATTGAACGATCTAAAGTGTCGTTTTAAAAGAACTTCGTTTGATACATAAGACATTCAGAGTTTACAAAAGATGGGTCCCAAAAGATTTTTCAAAGTTGCGGAAATAAGTTTGTTACAAACCAAACGATAGTTTAAATGCATAAAAATACGAGTGAGACGCGTCGTCATCGCGACTCTATGATAAGTCCTCATGCAGGCCATGATGTGAATGCCTTAACTACCTGAAAATACATTGCTAAAACAGTCAACAATAATGTTGGTGAGAATCATAGGTTTATATAAATGATAAATTTGTACGGTAACCACAAGTATAAAGTGAAATGACAAGAATGCCATATAAAAATCATACATTGGCTCTTAAGCTCATGACCCCGAAGCTAGACTGAAAATGAACGCCCCAACTGAGTGTTTTGCCAGACAATCTAATATGATTCAAATGAAATGCGTTCGTAGACTTGTTGGTGCTACCAACCCGAACGGAGGAGTCACCCTCAATAGATCTATTCACTCACCCTCGCTTACTCGTAATTAACGGTTCATGATAAACTGAGGACTTTAGCATGTCAATGTGGTAACTTAATTAATGTATATGAAATTGCTACTTTGGCCCGTATGAAAATGATGCAATGTATTCTCCCCCGCAAGTTTGGAAATGAAATTATAAATTGAAAACGGGGCTATGAAAACTCACCTTTAGCAAAAGCAATTCCCGATTGGTATTATGGTAAACTGAAAATATAGGTCCGATACCCTAACCGCGACCTAAATAATGCATATGTTTTAGACTTCGAAAGCAAGGTCAAGCACGCAAGTTCATACTCTACTTTATCACTTGTACATGTTGTTGAAATATTTATTGTCAAAATATAGTTGCATTAATTTGATCCTTTATTTAGAAAATTTCCACTTTAGAAAACTTAACTTGTTTATCTCACGATCAAATTTTAGTCGTCATGTTAATAAGTATTTCAAAAGTCTCTAACGCGCCTAAAAAGTATATATAATGTTCTACCATTTTTGTTTACGCCATTTTAGCCAAAATGTATTCCAAAAGGTCCAAGAATCCAATCTAAAAATCCTAACAGCTTTCTAATAGAGAAAATAATAGGCTGTCAACGTATATGTTGACGTAAATCTTTGTTAGGCCATAACTTTTGCGTCGTAGCTTCGTTTCTTAAGTTTGACCTATCCACGCGAAGGTATTTAAGTGTACTATTGGATTTTTAAGGTCTCGGTTAGTCTAGTTACTATTTAACCTCAGTTTTCATCTCTTAAAATTCTGGACAGATTCAATTATTTTTTGAAAATGTAATTTTCGTCGCAAAAATTGAAACTAGCGTATCTTTTTCGTTATAAGCTCGTTTTAACTCATTCAAGCGGCTACGTTTTCGTTATTGAGTCTATTTTCTATATTTCTAATTTAATAATGTCCCTGAGCTTGATTTTCTGTAATTATCAAAACATGAAAGATTGTGTATCAAAAGTGTCAAAACTATATTTCTAATCTTCTAGTCATTTTAGCCACTTAACCACAACTTCAATTCTAGTCCTAGTTCCTCCATCAACTTCTCAACACATAATAACAATCTAACCATAAGCTTAATCAATATTCTAAGGTCTATGAAATACTCATCAAGAATGTTTAAATACACAAGTTTACTAACACACATGTTTATAAGGTTTATTACCACTTTCTTTTGAAGAGTTTTACTAACTAGTTTTCTTGTAACAAAAAATTATTAAAAACATAATCTTTGTTAAAGGATCATTGTAAATGTAAAACTTTATCAACATGTACCAAGTGATAACTAAGTATATCTACTTGACTAGCAAGATGACATAAAGAAAACATGAATATTTTGTAGGATTACTTACAAAAGTAATTAGTGAGATGTGAGTTATAAAACACTTGATTAACCTCAAGATCAATGCTCCAAATCCTTGCTAGAATGCCCTAAGTATGTTTGATCTTAACCACAACAAGATTACTCCTTCTTTTGCTCCAAGAGTGTGTGTTGATTTGTAGTATACAAAGAAGTGGTGATTATATTCTTCTTCCTTACTTGAACTAGTAATGAAAAATGAAGGTACTTGAGGTCTATATATACTTGCACAATTCAAACCTTCAATAGTGTGGTCAATTGGTATAATTGGGTTAACTAGAAGGGGGGGGGGGGGCGATTGGGGTGTTAGGGGGGACAAATGGGAGGCTAAGCCTCCAAATGGAGATTTTATCTTCCTTGTTTTAGGGATTAGGGTGGCTCATTAATGCATGTGCTAACTTTGTCTAGAAATTTTATTTAAGACCAAGGGGGCGGCAATGGGTAGAAACTAGGATTAGAAGAGTAGTTTTGATACAATAATGTATATGTTGTATGTATTGGGTGTTAAAAATATGTATTGGTTATTGGTTTGGTGATTAACGAAAGTTATACGTAATTAAACGTAAGTTGTAAAGAATTTACTTTAGGCGTAAGGAAATATTTTTGAAACTTTGGTAATCTTTTTGAAAGTATAAAAATACATTAGAATTAATCGTTGAGAGAATTGGGTATATCGGGTGTTAAATTTTGAATAACGAATATAGTTTGTTGAATTGACAACCGTAAGTAATTTAAAGAAAAGGAAATTGTTTTAGAGTTTAAAATTGTGAACTGGAGTAGGAGCAAGGTACTGGAGCTTTGTGGACTGAATATAACCTAAGTCCTAGTGTACTTGTAAGATATTATAAGTGTCACATTGATTCAAGTAAAATTCGTATGTGAATTGAAATTATGCAACCCGTGAATGAACTAATATGAAAATGATGTTATTGATGATATGTAGACTAACTCTAGCCTATATGATGTGTCCTCAATGATGTTCCATGAATACGCAGCTTAACCCTTACGGTTACGCGAATTTGATACTCATAACCCTAGTTTACTAAATGATGAATAATAACAATGAATAGTGATTTTCCTCCGGGAATGAATAGTGTTTTGTGAATAGTAAATTTTTTGATAACGTTTCAAAGTCACAAACTGACTTAAAAAATGATGAATAGTAATATATGAATAGTAAATTCCCGAGATGAATAGTAAAATTTCGAAGTTTGAAAAATGACCTGAAATTACGATTTGTTACAGTCTTCCACCCTAAAAGGAATTTAGTCCCTGAATTCAGTTAGTGTTGGTCTTTGGAGTGGTATTGGTGAAAAGATGTGGATATTTGAGTCGCATCTGGTCTTCCCGCTCCTAAGTAAACTCGGGACCTCTTCGAGAATTCCAGCGAACTTTCACGATAGGAATTCGACTCTTCTTCAACTGTTTGACCTCACGGTCCATGATTTCTGCTGGTTCCTCTACGAAATTGAGCTTATCGTCGAGTTGAATTTCCTCTAATGGAATTATGAGTGATTCATCTTAAAGACACTTCTTGTGATTTGAAACGTGAAATGTGTTATGTACGCTGTTGAGCTCTGACGGAAGCTCAAGCCTGTATGCTAGTCGGCCGATTATAGCTAGAATATTAAATGGTCCAATATACCTAGGGTTCAATTTCCCGCGTTTCCAACATTATAGCATGCCTTTCCAAGGCAAGACTTTCAACATAACTCATTCTCCAACTCGAACCCTAATGGTTCGCTGCTTAGGGACACTTAATTCCAATGATTTGCGTCATGTACTGACCTAACTTTTCTATTGTTTTCTTGTTGCTTGTAACTGATTCTTGATGCTTGTAACTGATTCTTGACCTGTACTATTTTCCTTTGTTATTTTGCATTTAAGTCCTAGACTAGTGAGTTGGGCTTTTTCGACTTCAATCTGTCAATAGGTGATTGGTACTTCGACCATAGGGTGCCTCAAAGGGTGCAGTCTTTATATTCATGTGATGGCTATTATTGAAGGTGAAATATGTCAATGTCAAAAGATTATTCTAAATAATTCAAAGTTGATTACACGACGCTGAGCACTTCCTAAAGTGTTTGGATAGTTCTCTTCAATGTTCGTTGGTCCGAGGATGGTAGATCGTGCGTATATCTGATTGGGTAAAAATATCTTAAAGGGGTTGCCGGCAGTTTGAGTTGTATCGTCTACCCTTCGCCTACAGTGCTTAGTCTTTATTACTAAGATTCTACTGTTCAATAGTATCTCCCTAGATTTTCTTCATTGAATTCTTCCATGCTATTGTTTGTCAATCATAAGATCCTAAATGTATGAAGTGTTGTAGTATGGTGGTTGATTTTCAAAATTTGACTCGATATGGAGGGTTTTGTTTGAAATCTTTCTCTGAATAAATGAATTTACAAGTTTGAATAAATGAATTTTACAAGTTTGAATAAATGAATCTATAAGTTTGAATAAATAAAATCTTTCTCCGAATAAATGAATTTACAAATTTGAATAAATGAATTCACAAGTTTGAATTAATTTAGTAGTTATGCAAGGTTGGACTGTTTTCAAATATGACCCAAAGTTTTGTGGACGGGTTTTCAACATGATGTGAATAGGAATGTTTTGCAAAGTTTGGTGTTATACATTTCTTAACGTTCAATAGTTTTGTTATAGGTTGATCAAAAGGGATTTACTCGTCAAAATAGATACTTCAGAAAAATATTTTCCTACAAGGTGTATGATTTGTATAAACGCATTTTAAAGAAAATCCATTTGAAATGCAAGCATTAAAAATGATGAAATAGTCGGGTAGGTATGTCTGCATAAATGCTTAGATATCTAACATTTTGTTTCCAGTGTTGAATAATGCCTATTGGTTAATATTAGGTAAGTCTTACAGGTATGAGTGATGACATCAAATAAGTACATTTTATTAGCATCATGTATCCTATGTATATTGCTTGTTTTTGTATTATTTTATATGGGAATTGATACTTAATCGCTTACTTTTGTAATTCTCAGTTATAAACAAGCATTTGGTGAAAGATAGCTATTATGGACATAAAATGGAGCAAAATGATCAAGATTGGAAAAGTCTGCTGAATTGAAGAGATTAAAGACCATTGCCTGACTTTGAAGCATGCGCCGCATCTGATTTTATCATGCGTCGCATATGAAACTTTGGTCAACTAAGAAGAACCAACTTATTCTACTCCAGATACGCCGCATCGGACCAATCCGATGCGCCGTATCGGCCATACACAATCCTTACCAAGATATCAAGTAGAGATTAGAAGCTTAATGAAGAAGTCAAGATTACAAGTCGACACTTGAAGATGCTTTCGTATTTTGGCCATAAAATCTTCATCCGGACTCCGTTTTAGTTGATTCAAGCGGCCACGGAAAGAGAAAAAGGAGATCTACCTGTATCTGAAGGAGATGCGGTGCATCAGGTCCTTAGATGCGCCGTATTGGGAGATGCTCCATATCAGATTTATAGATGCGCCATATCGGGCCAGTTTCAGACTTGGAGGCTACGTTTACTTATAGATGCGGCGCATCTAACTCTCTAGATGTGTCGTATCGACCCAGATTTCAGAATCTATAAATACCGAACTCATTAACGAATTAGGGCATCTTTGGGAACCCTTAGGGCCATTCCCAGACGATCAAAGCCTCTCAAAACAGCAGAAGATCACCCTTGAAGACCCAATTATACTTTAAGAAAATCTCTTATCATTGTTATACTACTTAATCATTCGGTTAGCGTATCATATTCTTTATGTTTAATACTCTATTCGTCTTGATTATATTTTTGTATTTTGTTACAGAGATTATGGGCTAACACATATGTTTATGAAGTTTTATTAGTTTTTATGATTTTGTCGATGTGTTTGCTTTGTTATTGGATTGGGTGCTTGTCGATAAAAACTCGTTTATTGCTTATAACTAGTAGAAGTCTATGTAACTAGGTTATGATCCTTATAACTTTAATTGATGTGACTTAACTACCTGTAATTGTGGTTGCTTAGGTTGAGTTATTTGCGTGTTAACCCGAATCTCTATTAGGAATCATTGTTTGGCATAAACGGAACGTGTCTACAACCTAATAGGACTAGTAGCGTGTAATACCGAACTAGGTTAGATGGTTTAAAGCAATAAGTTAGTATTGATGCTAGACGAGTCACTATGATCTTGTCCTCTTTCCCACCACGATGGTAGGTTATTTAATCGTGACAGGATTAATAATCGGATTGGCGACAAAACAATTGAATGAATTAAAACAAGTAGACATAAGCATGTATAACTATAAAATGGATTAGACGTGGCTAACCCGTTCTTCCTATCTATCTTCATCTATCTTTAATTTGCTTTTAATTAGTTTAATATTTATTTTCTCGTATTTAGTTTAATTAAACACACAAAATCGTGATAGCCTCTCAGGCTAAAACCCCAAAAATATTTACTTGCTTTCTAGGTTAGTTAGTTTAGTAATTAGAATACCTTTAGATCACTTTAGCTTCGCTCCTAGTGAACGACCCTTGCTTACCTTAAAACTATCTACATTGATCGGGTACACTGCTCGTGAGTGTTTAGAGTCTATAGGTTAGTTCGGCAATAAATAAATTTAAAACTTGGTTGATTTTTATAAACCTAAAAAAACACATGAATGAGCATTCCACTTACTTGGTTATTTCTAAAATGAATCATGACTTAGGTTTGTTGTCTTACTTGATCTAACTAGTACTTCTGGAATGATAGGATTGGGTGACTATGCCAAATATAGTGATTTGGATTTCCTCGTGAGATCTTATGTTTTCCGTTGCGATACGAATCAACCTACTATCTACTCCTAGTCCTTGTTTGTGGTTTCGTAATCCTTTCATTGTTTTCTTATGTCATGGAATACTCCTCGTAGATGGAAAGTCTTTCCTAGAGAGGTCAATGGTAAAGATCCACTTAACGGTAAGTGAGTGACATGTGGTGTAGGTATCTAGAGAGGGTTTGTCAAAAGGGATGTTTATGAAAAAATTTATTTGGTTACAAAGCTTTTGAATGAAGATTGTTATTAAGAATTTTTGAAAAGATGATTGTTTCCTTCATGGCATAATCCTTCCTGAATTAGACATAGGTGATCAGGCTATGTATAAGTGAGGACTGATGATGCGATGCTTGGTTTAGTCAAAATAGTGTTATGTTTTTCAAAAGTTCTAGATGGTGTTCAACGTGTTGCTTGGTAAAATAGCACTAAATAGTTGGTAGAATGACAGAAAATCAATTTATAAGGTGGTAGTAATATAACTCATTTTAAAAATTCTGTGAAATAATTTCCTGAGATGGTAGTAAAATAGCTAGAGGTAAAGTTATGTGAAATAGTTTTATTAAGCGGTAGTAAAATATCTTGTATTAAAATTATGTAAAACAGTTCTATAAAGTGGTAGTGAAATAGTTTGGGATAAAATCTGTTGAATAGGTTATAGGATGTGTGTGGAGAATCTTACGGAATAGTAATAGTCTATAGTCAGAGACGAAATTTGCCTAACCCTTGCTAGGATAGCGGTATGTTGTTGCGAAATGATTGAAAATTGGGCAATTGGAATAGGAAATGAAATAAACGAAGGTTGTGATTATTGTGGAGATGATAAAAGATAGAGATTTCATTAGATAGAAAGGTACATGATACAACGAGGTTACAAGAAATTACTTAAGATAGACTACTTAAAGAAATACAACCCTAGAGAGGTCCGTCTATGGTTTATTATTAAGGCAGAAGTTCCTTGTTCTTAAACATTGTTGTCGTCCTCAACGTTGATGTTCTGGCAATCTCCTCCTCCGATGATATAAGCTCTCCCATGAGTTATTCCACCCTGATTCCCAGTTCCTTGGTTCCTCTGTTTTGGACAATCACTCTTGTAGTGTCCTATATCCCCACAGCCAAAACATGTCACTAGAGGTTTCTGATTTGCGGCAATGATTGGAAACTTGCATTCTCTAGTCGAGTGACCAACCTTCTTACAGTTGCCACATGGAGAAAGACAATGCCCAGTGTTATGATGACTTTGACACTTGTTGCATTTGGGTAGGGCACCTTTGTAATCTTTCTTTTCAGTTGGGCCTGCAACATAGGCCTTAGCAACTTCTTGTCTCTTTGGTGGTTGTTGAGTAGCATTGCCACCCTAATTGTTGTTCCACTTCCTCTCGTTGTTGTTGTTGTTGTTGTTCCATTTCCTATTGTTGTCATTATTGTTTCCTACGGCCTTGGTGTAAGCTATGTGTTCCTTTGCCTCGATCGCCATACGGATAGCTTTAGGCATGGTATCGGGTTCTAATGAGGCGGCCAACATACGAATTTCAGGGGAGAGTCCCCCGATATACCTCTCAAGTTTCTTGCATTCCGGTTCATCCATTGCAGGGCATAGCCATACTAATTCGTAAAAACGATTAGTGTATTTGGCAATATCATCTCCTACCATGGTAAAGTCTAGGATTTCCTGTTCCATTGCTTGTAATTTGCTCCTTGAACAATATTATAAAATCATCATCCTTTTTAGTTTCTCCCAATAGATTGAATAAGCAGCGTCGACCCATACTATCTGAACATATTTAGTCCACCATTCCTGGGCATGATCCCTAAAAGTGTAAGTGGCGAACTTAACATTGTCTTCCTTGCGGCAGTTACCACCTCGAAATATTGTTTCTACTTCTTCGAACCATTTGCAAAATATAGGTGATGTTGAATATAAGTTAACAATTAACAATATAAGCACAGCGGAAAAACATCACCAATAAGGATCCATATAGCCATATGATCAATCATAGAATTAAACAAACAAGTTTTATACCTTTGTAGCGTGATCCGGGAGTCACCAACAATGATCAATCCCACGTCAAGAACAAGAAACCTAAGAGATCAATAAGGTTGATCTCTTCTATGAATAAAACACACTACACTTCCTTGATCACCACAATGATGCTAGTCTTACGGTCGTAACGATCAAATAACAACACATACAATATGTATTGTAAAATGAGATGGAAAAAATCAAAACCCTAGATGGATGTGGTTATGGTGCCGTGAGGTATAGGTGGAGAGGGAGAGGGATTTTCTCCTTAGATGGTGGTAAGTAATTAGTGTGATTGATATGGTTCAAAATAGATTTGACCTTATCAAATTACAATTACACTTAGTACCTCATGAAAACTCATTAAGCCCCTCCAAGCCCTTCATAAAGGCCGGCCACCATGAGGGCCCACAATGGGCTTGCTCATTGTTGGTCCAATCCAAAAACGTAAAGTCTAACTTCGTATTTGATGGCCCGTTATAGTTCCCTTGTTACATAGCCGTTTATATATTGTAAACACGATAATTACAATCCATAATATGATGTCTCTGTGTATAAGTGTGTGACCCCATAGGCTCACATATCTCTAGCCATATAATTATTAATTATGACACGAGCATACTCCAACACAAAATCCCTTTGAGCCTTCAGTTTCGCTAAGGGTGTGGGGATCGCAATCCATAAATTCCCCGTGAGTAAGATTTTTGGTGAGGGTTGTGGCTATGCTCTTGGAAATGATTTGCTCAACAGTAGCTTGTGTCATGGTTGGAGCGGCTTGCTTTGACCTAACTTCTTCAAAATCATAAGAGACCATGAGAATTTATAAGTAGTAAGGATCATCACTGATGCGTGGTTTTGCGACCTTACAACAGGTTTTACCTCTCGAGGGATCTCAAGAGGCTTGCAATCCCCACCAGGCAGTGTACCTGACCGATGTAGTATAGTGAAGTGGCAAGTACCGGGGGATTGATCGTTCTCTAGGGGAATAGTGTCGTTAGGATTGAAAAACTACTCTAATAGGTCTAAGGGTGAGGGAAGATTCTTTTTGTATTTTTATATATTTTTTTTTAAAGCAAGTAAAATCTCGGGTTTGAAGGAGTGGGCGGAATTAGTTGCTAGTCAACTAACCCAAATAACTACAATTGCAAATAAAATAAAATAACTGAAAATGAAAAGGTTGTGGAACTTATATGGAGAGAAATGTGTTTACTTAGATTTCCTTACTCCCTAACTATCTTTTACCGGTTGATTAGTGTGTATTAATTGCGTGGATGACGGGTGTATTCCTTAATACCAATCATGGGGTGGCGTACGTACTTCCCCAACTCTACAAGCTCCTACTTCACTCCTATGTCGAGCCGGCTAAGAAGCTCCTAACATGGGATCACTAGAATTGGCTCATGCATTAAATACAACCATAAAAACCTTAGTACGCATTGGTTCATGTTTCTTAAGACGTTCAAGCAAGTTACCGTATAGGAGGTTAGCCAGTTTTCTTAAGCCTAACATCGATAAACAATCATCCAATACAATTGATAACACACCAACAACCAATAATCAATAGTTAGGTTTCATTAGATCTAAGCAAACACAAGATAAATCTAGCCTAGCATGTTAATTAAAAGACAAGAACAAGATATAATCAAACAACACATAGACATATTGAATGATTAATTGATTACTTATCTTCAATTAAATATGGGAGATCCAAGGGTATAAAACCCTTAAAAATGGCAGAAAATTCGTCTTAGGGTTTCTCCTCACAAAGTTGCACACTAATGACTAAAAATTGCAAAACTATATATAGACTTTAGGGTCTGACGGCGTCACGTTGTAGGAGGTGACGCCGCCACCTCGCCGCGGCTAGGGTTCCCGGATGGTCTTCCTGACGCCGTCCCTCTTTAATCCTCAAAAATCCACTCTGGCGCGTCAAGGGTTGACGCTGTCACAATTGTGCTTGACGCCGTCTCTCTTTAACTTAAACCGTGTCAGCCTTGATCACCTTAAAGGGTGACGCCGTCAGACTTCCTTTGTAAAACTTTCTGGCGCGTCACGTGTATTTGTCATATCCACCTCTTTTGCCAAGCCGTGACGCCGTCAGGAGCAATCCTTGACGCCGTCACGTGTACTTTTCCAGCAGCTTTGGAGACTTTGTCGTTTTCTTCACTTTTATGCTCCAAAAACGTCCAAAATGCTTCCTTTTCCAGATTTCTTCTCCAAAGTACCTAAAATGACAAAAGGAACGATTTAGGGCAATATTTGATCAAATAAATACGATTTAGGGCTTAAATGACCCCCTAAAAGCGGTACACTTTTCGCTTCATCAAATACCCTTACACTTGAGATTTGCTTGTCCTCAAGCAAATGCGCTTTTATTCTAATCAAAATACAAGTTAGGGGTCATTTAATGCTAATATAAAAGTAATTACAACAAATAGTCGTTCCACTTTAATCATAATAAGCACAGAGATTACAAACTAGCACCTCACAAGTAGTGTTTAGATACTCACATCTCTCAGGTGTCATAAAAGTATATCTCATAAATGAAAATGGATAATATCTCTCACTACCTGTCATAGCAAATAGATTACCATAGGCTTGGGAAATGATCAAAAACCTCCTCCACTAGGCGTAAGCACCTAAGATAAACTATTAAAGAGGGCTTTTAAACGGGTTATAACGTTAGGTGTAGGGATATGATAAACACGGTTTTGTTGGATAAGGGATATTTTACTGGTGGCGAGTTAAAGATCTTGATTAATTACATGTACAATATGGCGTTGCTAAGCCAAGACTAGACTCGACTTAAGCTAAAAACAAAATAACAAAAACATAAAATAAACATAAAATGAAACGGGATTGTAGTCCGTATGTTTTTTCTACTTTTCTTTTTCTCATTTTTTTTGTATTTTTCTTGATTTTTTCGATTTTTTTTTTTTTTTTTTTTTTTTTTTTTTTTTTCATACACTCTTGCCCTACCATCCAAAATAATACATCGTAGGGGCGTCGCATTCCCCTTACACTTGAACTTTTACATAACTTTACAAATAACTATTCTAATGACTCGAATTAAGATAATCGACACACTTGGAGTACTTTTAAAATATTTAGCACATATGGGGGTAATAATGTTGTTCTTCCCCATTACTCCATTACACTAGTACTTTACCCATGAGTCCCAATCATCCCAAAACAATATGTACAAGGATATGACTCGACTTAGCAACCATGTAATCAATTAGATAATTAACTAAGGGTTTAAACAAATGTTGTCACAATAATGCACTAAAGATGAGTGCATACAAGGTAGGCTAAGGCGATTTGGGTGTACATTTAAGTGGGGTGTAACAAATTCTTCCTTTAAGTAAAATGCTTAAAGTTAGAAACGAAAAGATAGGCTCTGAGGGGTGTACTAGGGGTATCGTGTACTAAAAATGAGTACAACGCAAAGGGTGTAGGAGAATTACTTGACCAATGTAGCCAACGTAATTATAACAAAAACACAGGTGTAAAACAATGGGTTAATCCTAATGCCTCTTATCATGTAGTAAATCTAACTACACGAATGTAGTCTCACTTGTGGCCTCGGAATGGTCCTAACGCAAGTTCTAGAATCTAAGTGCTACCGGTACACACATCATAGCATAAATGCTTTTCCTACCAATTCTAGGGGCGAACCTCACATATTTGGGGGTGGAAAATTTTTTAGTGGTACGGTTTTTGTGCTAGTCATATAACTCCTATCCATGAGACGCTCATTAAGATCAAAGTTTCACTCCTATATGTTGTAAAAAATTTTAAATTTGGCACTAAAATTGCCCTAACAGGTATTTCTCTCAGTTTTATTACATATCTACCATTAAACAAACAAAAATCAAGCGTAATAGCATTCTCTAAGGTATCGTACTTTTACCCCCCCCCCCTTACACTTAAGATGAACATTGTCCCCAATGTTCAAATAACAAGATGTAAAAGTAAATAAGGTAAAAGAATGAAATCAAATACTCCCCTGATTCGTTTGGTAGATAAAGAGGTAACATGGTTAGATCTTCTTCCAAGAGAAAGTAGAAGCTCCAAGACTAATGCATCGCCAAAAGCTAGATTCCACATACATCTCCTTGTCCAAAATAACCTGTTAAACCTGAGAAAACAAACACGAAAACCTGCATAACATCGGCGGGATAAATCTATATAAGGATATAATGCTTGTGGAATGATTATTTTGCAGATTCCTGGAGTTTATAAGTTAGAGATTTAATAAAACTTTTTATGATTCCGGTAGAAAAACAAAACTTTCAAAAATTTCAGAAAATTAAAACCTGACGCCGTCAGGTTGTAATGCCTGACGCCGTCAGAAATGATCTGACAGAATTCTCATGTTAAGTTTCCGGAAAATTTCTGGAAAAACCTATACCTTACTTCCTGGAATTCCTGCAAAACATCATTATGACTCGATACAAGCATTTGACTCAAACAATTACTAATATGTATGTTAATTTAATATTGTTATGATTCATGTTCATTTGTTCTAATAAACCGATTTGGATTTCCCTTACACTTATCTTTTGCAAAATACCTTTATATGTAGTTAAGACGAAGTTAAAAACAAGATAAAGCATTTTCACAATTTAGTTTTGAACATGAATCAATAAAAATAAAAATTAAACATACATACGGAGGCAAATAAAATCAAACAAACAAATAAATAAACACACAAAGCAAATAAAGCTTGGGTTGCCTCCCAAGAAGCGCTTTTCTTTATTAACGAGTCTTGTAGCTAGACTCAGAGTCACCGTACATTACGTGACTCCATCATTGGTCACGGTTTCTAGGTCATTCTCATGTCCGGTTTTATATTCCGGTCCTAATTTCAAACAATCCTTGTAGAAACCGGATATCCTTTCCATAACATAGTCTACTCCTTGACTTCTATCTCCATCATTCCTATAGTAGACTGCTTGGTTAAGCTCCTTCTCAACATTTGACAAGTGTTGGAATTGCTCTATCTTATATGGCATTTGGTAGTTTACCTCATCGGTCTCATCCTTAAATCTGACTATCCCTAAGAAAGGTTCATAAGTCATTCTAGAGGCCTCAACAAATGGTTTTCCAAAAACTACTTGAGTTAAGCATGCATCGACTATTGGGCGGATATCTTCTACAATTACAAAGTCGGTGGCATAGGTGAAGTTTCCTACATAAACCGGTAATCCCTTAACTCTTCCCGTGAAGTTACTCATCCAACCCTTATCAGGGAGCATCCTATACCCAAGTTGATTTTTCATTATCAAGTTGTAGTGGGCTCTAGTCATGATGTTTATGGGCGATCTAAGGTCGATGTAAGCTTTCCACACATGCAAATGTCCGATGTTGCATGGTATGTTGAGATTAGAAGGGTTGCCTATTTTTATAATTGGTCTACCTAGGAAGTATGGTGTCTCGGGGTCATCGAATAAGTCTGTATGATATGCGCGTTCTTCCTTAGTGGGTAGCCTATTGAAGTAGTCCTCATCATCATCTACTTCTTCAATCTCACTTTTCCTAACTTCTTTATCAACCTCGACTTTCTTAACCTCATCCTCAGGTTCACTATTATCCTCATTCCTATCAATTGGTTTAATAGTGACAATGTTGACGAAGTGGACGTGTTTGGATGAAGAGGGGTCTTTTACTTGGGGTCCGCTATTTATGTTCCTAGCGTCCTTATGTGGAGGTGATAGCACTTGGTTATTGAGGGCTTTCAATAAGTTGTCAATTTTATTGGTCATCTCCGTTTGTTGTTGATTGAATTCGGATTCAAACTTGGCCAAACGAGCTTCTTGAGATGCCATAAATTGGGACATCAATCCTTCAAAGTTATTGGTACTACCATAATTGTTGGAAGGATTGTTATTGAAAGTACGGTTCGAGGGTGAACCGCTTGATTGGAAACGATTAGGTGGGTTGGAAGAATTGGTATGTTGTGCGTTTTGGTTTTGTTTCCACCTAAGGTTTGGGTGATTTTTCCATGAGGGGTTGTATGAATCACCGTAGGGGTTTGGCTCGGGTTTGAAAGTGTACCACTTGTCTCCCGCTCCGTCGGTACGCGAGGATGCGTAGTCCTCAAAAGCTTGTTCGGGGAGTTCCACGCAATCACGAGTGTCGTGGGGACCACTACATAATTCACATGAAGAAGTGATTTTGTTCACTTGGCTTGAAGGTTTAGGAGCCTCGTAGGATTTCATAAGAAACTTGACTTGGTCTTCAAGTTCTATGATCCTACGGTCGGAAGTGCTTGAATTGTTCGAAGGCAAAAATATTGCCTTGACCGTTTTATTCAAATCACGGGGATCATTCCAACTTTCGTTGTCATAAAGAGCAAGATCTTCCAGGAGAGCCCATGATTGTTCCGCACTTAGATCACGTAGCTTACCACCGGCCGATTGGTCAATGGTTTGCCTCGTGGAGAGATTGATATGGTCATAGAAGATTTGGACTTGGAGCCAAAGTTCTATGCCATGGTGAGGGACTTTTTGGAGTAAGTCCTTGAATCGAGTCCATGCCTCGTAGAGGGTTTCGCCTTGACGTTGTTGGAACATCAAGATATCATTCCTTAGCTTGGTAGTTCTTCCTGGTGGGAAAAACTGAGCAAGGAAACGAGTGGTGAGATCATCCCAAGAGGTGATGGATCCTGCGGGTAGACGCTCTAGCCATTGACTAGCTTGGTCCCACAGAGAGAATTGAAAGAGACGTAGTCGGGTCGTCTCTCGAGTGGCAACATCAAGGTCTATGGAATCAACGATTTTGAGAAAGTCCTTGAGATGTTGATTAGGATCTTCGGAATGAAGTCCATGGAATGCGCATCCGCTTTGCACCAACCGGATGGTGTCGGATCGCAAGGGTGTGACATTGGCTCCTTGAGCGAGCTCAATGGTGTTTCGATAGCCATGGTGGCTAGGACGAGAGTAGTCTCCTAAGGTACGGGCTCTAGGAGGTGGGTGTTGTTGTGGTGGTGGGTTGTTGGGATCAAGGATATTACCACCTTCCATGATGTCGGATGGTAATGGTTACGAACAAAGAAACGAAGAAAAAAGATAGACTAAAGAAAAACCTAGAAAAATAAAATAAAAATCTCACTAGAAAGGAATCTAGTGAGTAGACCTAATAAAATAAAAATTCAACCTAAACAATAACTATTCCCCGGCAGCGGCGCCAAAAACTTGATGCGTGGTTTTGCGACCTTACAACAGGTTTTACCTCTCGAGGGATCTCAAGAGGCTTGCAATCCCCACCAGGCAGTGTACCTGACCGATGTAGTATAGTGAAGTGGCAAGTACCGGGGGATTGATCGTTCTCTAGGGGAATAGTGTCGTTAGGATTGAAAAACTACTCTAATAAGTCTAAGGGTGAGGGAAGATTCTTTTTTTATTTTTATATATTTTTTTTAAAAGCAAGTAAAATCTCGGGTTTGAAGGAGTGGGCGGAATTAGTTGCTAGTCAACTAACCCAAATAACTACAATTGCAAATAAAATAAAATAACTGAAAATGAAAAGGTTGTGGAACTTATATGGAGAGAAATGTGTTTACTTAGATTTCCTTACTCCCTAACTATCTTTTACCGGTTGATTAGTGTGTATTAATTGCGTGGATGACGGGTGTATTCCTTAATACCAATCGTGGGGTGGCATACGTACTTCCCCAACTCTACAAGCTCCTACTTCACTCCTATGTCGAGCCGGCTAAGAAGCTCCTAACATGGGATCACTAGAATTCGCTCATGCATTAAATACAACCATAAAAACCTTAGTACGCATTGGTTCATATTTCTTAAGACGTTCAAGCAAGTTACCGTATAGGAGGTTAGCCAGTTTTCTTAAGCCTAACATCGATAAACAATCATCCAATACAATTGATAACACACCAACAACCAATAATCAATAGTTAGGTTTCATTAGATCTAAGCAAACACAAGATAAATCTAGCCTAGCATGTTAATTAAAAGACAAGAACAAGATATAATCAAACAACACATAGACATATTGAATGATTAATTGATTACTTATCTTCAATTAAACATGGGAGATCCAAGGGTATAAAACCCTTAAAAATGGCAGAAAATTCGTCTTAGGGTTTCTCCTCACAAAGTTGCACACTAATGACTAAAAATTGCAAAACTATATATAGACTTTAGGGTCTGACGGCGTCACGTTGTAGGAGGTGACGCCGTCACCTCGCCGCGGCTAGGGTTCCCGGATGGTCTTCCTGACGCCGTCCCTCTTTAATCCTCAAAAATCCACTCTGGCGCGTCAAGGGTTGACGCCGTCACAATTGTGCTTGACGCCGTCTCTCTTTAACTTAAACCGTGACAGCCTTGATCACCTTAAAGGGTGACGCCGTCAGACTTCCTTTGTAAAACTTTCTGGCGCGTCACGTGTATTTGTCATATCCACCTCTTTTGCCAAGCCGTGACGCCGTTAGGAGCAATCCTTGACGCCGTCACGTGTACTTTTCCAGCAGCTTTGGAGACTTTGTCATTTTCTTCACTTTTATGCTCCAAAAACGTCTAAAATGCTTCCTTTTCCAGATTTCTTCTCCAAAGTACCTAAAATGACAAAAGGAACGATTTAGGGCAATATTTGATCAAGTAAATACGATTTAGGGCTTAAATGACCCCCTAAAAGCAGTACACTTTTCGCTTCATCAATCACACTCACATATACGCAACCATGACATGTATAAATGGAGTGAAATCACAACAAGATGCAACCACGATAATATCATAAATATAATCATAACACACGTGAATATATAAAATGAAAATTTCGGCCTACATAGACCGATATCAAGCATAGTACAACCATATCCATATGTCAACACTTGGTAAGTTCGCTGTACAACAACCAAAATACTACAAGTTTCTTTGAACTATGTCACACATCCCGTGGCTAGGATAATAGTAAAAGCTAGTAAATATATAAGTCTAGCCTAGAGGCTCCCTGGTGCTCCTCTGATTGGATCCTGGATTGCGGCATCTTGGCGTTGTGATGAGTTCTGATGTGGGGCCTGGAGTTGTGCATCGATCATATCTGAGATAGTATAGATCTCAAACCTTTCTTGAGGAATATGCTAATGTTCCTGTTGAGTCGGTGATCTTGGTACTATCTAGAAAGTGTCATCTAATTCCCGATATGTGGGAATGGAAAAGGGGAATGACAATGGTGATAGTGGGAAGGTAGGAGCAGTCTCCTGAATCTAAAAAGTCTCAGTGTCATATCTGGTAGTCTCTTCTAAGTTTGGCTCAGGTGGTGCTAATACCTCAAATAGGTGGGAGTTATCATCCAAAAATGGTGAGTGATATGGGAATGTCGAGGTACAGGAAGTTGAGAGTAGTGATGTAGGTGTATTAGTGGATGAAAAAGCATCCTCAATATCCGAGTCTGCTGGAATGATAATAGGGTGGTTGGGTGAAGACATATCGTTGTGAACCAGGTCAATATAAATATATATAAGTATAAGTATAACTAACTCGCATAATGTATGTATGAAACTACATGTATAGTGAATATGAACTTATGATAAAATGATGAGATGCTATGATGATGTGGTTATAGTCTAGGGTCCATGAAACAACCTAGTTCGCTATAACCTGGCTCTGATACCAATCTGTCACACCCCCAAATACCTGATTTGCAGCGGAATGGAATACCTGGGGCGCGAATGCCATAGCATCACAGTTACAGTTATATTGAATGACCTAAAGTTCGTTTTAAAAGTACTTCGTTTGATACATAATACATTCAGAGTTTACAAAAGATAGGTCCCAAAAGATTAGTCAAAGTTGCGGAAATAAGTTTGTTACAAACCAAACGATAGTTTAAATGCATAAAAATACGAGTGAGACACGTCGTTATCGTGACTCTATGATAAGTCCTCATGCAGGCCATGATGTGAATGCCTTAACTACCTGAAAATACATTGCTAAAACGGTCAACAATAATGTTAGTGAGAATCATAGGTTTATATAAATGATAAATTTGTACGGTAACCACAAGTATAAAGTGAAATGACAAGAATGCCATACAAAAATCATACATTGGCTCTTAAGCTTATGACCCCGAAGCTAGACTGAAAATGAACGCCCCAACTGAGTGTTTTGCCAGACAATCTAATATGATTCAAATGAAATGCATTCGTAGACTTGTTGGTGCTACTAACCCGAACGGAGGAGTCACCCTCAATAGATCTATTCACTCACCCTCACTTCTCGTAATTAACGGTTCATGATAAACTGGGGACTTTAGCATGGCAATGTGGTAACTTAAGTAATGTATATGAAATTGCTACTTTGGCCTGTATGAAAATGATGCAATGTATTCTCCCCCGTAAGTTTGGAAATGAAATTATAAATTGAAAGTGGGGCTATGAAAACTCACCTTTAGCAAAAGCAATTCCCGATTGGTATTATGGTAAACTGAAAATATAGGTCCGATACCTTAACCGCGACCTAAATAATGCATATGTCTTAGACTTCGAAAGCAAGGTCAAGCACGCAAGTTCATACTCTACTTTATCACTTGTACATGTTGTTGAAATATTTATTGTCAAAATATAGTTGCGTTAATTTGATCCTTTATTTAGAAAATTTCCACTTTAGAAAACGTAACTAGTTTATCTCACGATCAAATTTTAGTCGTCATGTTAATAAGTATTTCAAAAGTCTCTAACGCGCCTAAAAAGTATATATAATGTTCTACCATTTTTGTTTACGCCATTTTAGCCAAAATGTACTCCAAAAGGTCCAAGAATCCAATCTAAAAATTCTAACAGCTTTCTAATAGAGAAAATAATAGGCTGTCAACGTATATGTTGACGCAAATCTTTGTTAGGCCATAACTTTTGCGTCGTGGCTTCGTTTATTAAGTTTGACCTATCCCCGCGAAGGTATGTAAGTGTACTATCGGATTTTTAAGTTCTTGGCTAGTCTAGTTACCATTTAACATCAGTTTTCATCTCTTAAAATTCTGGACAGATTCAATTATTTTTTGAAAATGTAGTTTTTGTCGCAAAAAATTGAAACTAGCGTATCTTTTTCGTTATAAGCTCGTTTTAACTCATTCAAGCGGCTACGTTTTCGTTATTGAGTCCATTTTCTATATTTCTAATCTAATAATGCCCCTGAGCTAATGATTTTTCTGTAATTATCAAAACATGACAGATTGTGTACCAAAAGTGTCAAAACCATATTTCTAATCTTCTAGTCATTTTAGCCACTTAACCACAACTTCAATTCTAGTCCTAGTTCCTCCATCAACTTTTCAACAAAATAATAACAATCTAACCATAAGCTTAATCAATATTCTAAGGTCCATGAAATACTCATCAAGAATGTTTAAATACACAAGTTTACTAACACACATGTTTATAAGGTTTATTATCACTTTCTTTTGAAGAGTTTTACTAACTAGTTTTCTTGTAACCAAAACTTGTTAAAAACATAATCTTTGTTAAAGGATCATTGTAAATGTAAAACTTTATCAACATGTAACAAGTGATAACTAAGTATATCTACTTGACTAGCAAGATGACATAAAGAAAACATGAAATTTTTGTAGGATTACTTACAAAAGTAATTAGTGAGATGTGAGTTATAAAACACTTGATTAACCTCAAGATCAATGCTCCAAATCCTTGCTAGAATGCCCTAAGTATGCTTGATCTTAACCACAACAATGAAGGTACTTGAGGTCTATATATACTTGCACTTGATTAACCTCAAGATCAATGCTCCAAATCCTTCCTTACTTGAACTAGTAGTGAAAAATGAAGGTACTTGAGGTCTATATATACTTGCACAATTCAAACCTTCAATAGTGTGGTCAATTGGTATAATTGGGCTAACTAGAAGATGGGGGGGGGGAGGGGGGGGGCGATTGGGGTGTTAGGGGGGACAAATGGGAGGCTAAGCCTCCAAATGGAGATTTTATCTTCCTTGTTTTAGGGATTAGGGTGGCTCATTAATGCCATGTGCTAACTTTGTCTATAATTTTTATTTAAGACCATTGGGGGGGGGTGGCAATGGGTAGAAACTAGGATTAGAAGAGAAGTTTTTATACAAAAGTGTATATGTTGTATGTATTGGGTGTTAAAAACATGTATTGGTTGTTGGTTTGGTGATTAACGAAAGTTATACGTAATTAAATGTAAGTTGTAAAGAATTTACTTTAGGCGTAAGAAAATATTTTTGGAACTTTTGTAATCTTTTTGGAAGTATAAAAATACGTTAGAATTAATCGTTGAGAGAATTGGGTATATCGGGTGTTAAATTTTGAATAACGAATATAGTTTGTTGAATTGACAACCGTAAGTAATTTAAGAAAAGGAAATTATTTTAGAGTTTAAAATTGTGAACTGGAGTAGGAGCAAGGTACTGGAGCGTTGTGGACTAAATATAACCTAAGTCCTAGTGTACTTGTAAGGTATTCTAAGTGTCACATCGGTTCAAGTAAAAAGTCGTATGTGAATTGAAATTATGCAACCCGTGAATGAACTAATATGAAAATGATGTTATTGATGATATGTAGACTAACTCTAGCCTATATGATTTATCCTCAATGATGTTCCATGAATACGCAGCTTAACCCTTACGGTTGCGCGAATTTGATACTCATAACCCTAGTTTACTAAATGATGAATAATAACCATGAATAGTGACTTCCCTCCGGGAATGAATAGTGTTTCGTGAATAGTAAGTTTTTTGATAACGTTTCAAAGTCGCAAACTGACTTCAAAAATGATGAATAATAAAATGGTGAATAGTAAATTCCCGAGATGAATAGTAAAATTTCGAAGTTTGAAAAATGACCTGAAATTAAAATTTGTCACACAAAATAATAATAATAATAATAATAATAATAATAATAATAATAATAATAATAATAATAATAATAATAATAATAATAAAATCTTTCTTTTAACTCTATAAAAACACACTTCTATTATACATTTTTTCATACTTCTCTTCTTCATTTAACTATTCTTTTACTGTTAGGAATTACGCTATAGCAGTTTGTACGGTTGAGCATAAGGAGTTAGTACTGCTGATGAAGTTTGAAGACAAAGGCAGTTAGTACGGTTGCATGAAGAAATTAGTACGGTTTATGACTTTGTAAAAGATAATTATAGAAAATATTTTGTGTATATCTTCTAAGATTAGTTTATAGTTATCTTGTACAAGAATCCTTAGTCTATAAAAGGATCTCCTAGGTTAAAGTTTATGTACGTATCTAGATTGTTAAGATTCAAGGTGTAAACCCTAGTACTAGTTAAGAGTACTCGTATTATTCATAATAATATTGAATCGTTTTGTTAAAGTTATTTTGTCTCTTGTTCATTCACTGTTACATTCAAAACACAACAAAGAAATCTTCTAAGTGCTAGCTAGTAAATTCCGCGTGCTAGACTAGACATCATTCAAAGTATCTATCTAACACAAGGTGTGTGTTAAATCCGGTCATTTACCAACTAAAAAAATGAATTCCGAAGAATTTGTCTTTGATAATGAATTAGATGAGGAGATAAATAGTTTAACCTTCGCGTTTTTACAAGATGCCGCTTCGATTATTCATCATTTATCCACTCCTAAAATCCTAAAAACTCCATGAGCTCCAATAGATAGAGATCGTTATGGTGCTCATGATCATTTAGTGAAGGCTTACTTTTCTGAAAATCCAACGTACGACGAAGCAACATTTTGTACGCGTTTCCGAATGAGTCGTCAACTATTCATAACCATTGTTCGGGAATTCAATGATACTTTGCCGTATTTTAGACACAATAATGATTGTACGGGGAAACTTGGCATTTCCTCGTTGATTAAGTGTACTTCTGCAATTTGTCAACTAGCATACGGCGTCGTTCTTGATCAATTAGACGAATATCTGCAAATCGGTCGTAAAACTTCTAGCGACTGCCTTGAAAATTTCTGTAATGGGGTTATGCAAATATATGGAGAGGAGTTTTTGCGAAGGTCTACACAAACCGATGTCGAAAAGCTCTATGCTTTTCACGAGCAAAAACATGGGTTTACTGGGATGTTGGGAAGCATCGATTGTACTAAATGGCCTTGGGCTCAATCCCTAATGCTTTTCATGGTCAATTATGTAGGGGTGATTCCGGGTCAACCTCATTCATTTTATTAGAAGCGGTTACCTCACAGGATTTATGGATTTGACATGCGTTCTTTGCTGTTGCGGGTTCGAATAACGACATCAACGTTCTACAACAATCGACTATTTTCAATGATATTATAGAAGGGAAGGCACCAGAGGTTCCATTTGTGGCTAACGACGTTGATTACAAATGGGGATACTATCTTGTAGACGGGATATATCCAGAATGAGTTGTTCTTATGAAGACTATTTCAGAGCCGGGCGCGAATGATCACAAGCGAATAAGATATAAGAAAGCGCATGAAGCAGCAAGGAAATATGTTGAAAGAGCTTTTGGCGTACTGAAGAAGAAGTGGGCTATAGTAAATACTCCCGCACGGTCGTGAAGTCTTAGTAGAATTACGAAATTGATGTACACTTGCATCATATTACACAATATGATTATACAAGACCAAGGGACGATAATCTCTCCTAAATATTTTTCGAAGGAAGTACATCAGGAAGATGATCCCGTACGATCGAAAGAAAGTATGTTAGATCTTATTCAAGAAATACAAGACGAGCAAACTCATATTCATCTTAAATCCGATTTAGTGGAACACGTTTGGCGACGCACAAATCAACAAGCGGTTTAAATTTTATCGTAATGTTTTTTAATTTATCTGAATTATTTATTGTAATGTTTATTTAATTATTGAATGAAATTTTAATTTAAAAAAAAATTGTGGTCACCACTAGCTAGTTATGGTTGGGGTGGAGTTGTGGAGAGAGAAAGCTGAGATTGCGCTGAGGTGACAGGGGATGACCACAAAAATTGTGGTCACTATTAGCATTAGTCTAATAATCAACATTGAGTATTCAACAACTTGTGAATATCTTTCTAAATAACATCTCCAATGTTATATAGCTTTGCGATTTAGTCCAAATCCAACGGTCAAAAACCCCGATCCATGTGCTTTATTCCCATTGGCCAATCATCAAGGACCTACCATATAAACACCAAACACAAACACACACATAAACACACTACATTCATTTCACGAGATTCATTCGACCGATACTCAAATCGGTCGAGCCCTCTGTTGGCATGAAAGCAAATATCGGTCGAGGTGCAAAAATTGAAACAATCGGTCTAAATATCGACCTACTTTGCACATTACAAAACTACAAAAATTCTTACCCTTTGCATATTAAAAAAAAATAAAATAAAAAATAAAAAATTTACAACCTTATAAATACCAACCTCAAACACATTTCTAAAGACACAATTTCAAACAACATTTCTATCAATTCCTTCAAACACATTCTTTTAATTATGTCTTACGAGCTCTTTTTTGTAATGTTTTTAATGTTATTTGAATAATTTACGTAATGTTTTTAATGTTTAATTGAATAATATATGTAATGTTTTTATTTTTAATGAATTTTAAATTTGTTGTTTAAAATATTTGAATTAAAAAAAAAAAAAAAAAAAAAAAGTCGGTCATCGACTGTGGCACACGGGTCATGTCTGGTCACAGAGAAAGCTGATGTGGCAGGGATGACCTGGGTCACCACTGCTACCAGCCTTACTCTCACTACTTTTGCACTAATTGCCCAACAACCTCAACCACTCTTTTATCGGTTTCACTTTTGAGATCTACCAAAAGAATCATCCATGGAATTTGTGCGCGAGTGGCATGTGGCATGGCGATTATCTTGTCATCTTTGTTGAAATAGGTGGTCTTGGAATTAAGGTAGATCTAATTTCTTTCTGGTTACATTTATCACTTTATAATCATTTGTGTCCTATACTTTATGGTGGACTACAAAGTTAGTTTAAGTTGTTGATGATTGTTTTAAATGGTTTAACCTTAGCATTGCATTAGATATCAAGTGTACGGTCTATTAAGGATGATCAATCCCCAATAAAAAACGTGACGTGAACTAATTAGTTCAGTTCTTGACTAATATACCGTAGTTTAATTCGTTAGGAGCGGCTTCTTCATCGACCAAGCATCTAATGTCTCAACAGTGACTGTCTCGGTACCATTGTTAAATAGATACAAATGTGCATTGTCACCCACTGCTAGTGTTGGATATATCCTTGATGTTATAACCGTCTTTCCACCCTGCCCAAAGCTTTCTACAACAGAGTGACCAATCAAGCTCCTCACCGAAAGCTTCATTTTAGCTAGATCGATGTCCACAAATCCAGCAAATGATGGTTTATACTCATTCTGGTTTAGAGACGAAGTTGAAGCATCGGAACACATGAGAACTTTATGCTTGCTGTCGACAGTTTTGAAAATACTAAAGAAAACAGCAGTGTATTCTTCGAGCTTTTCTGAGGCCAACGTCAAAAGTCCAAAAGGCCCTAACCCGCCTTGTTTAGTACCCTTGAGCGCACATATCTCCATTGCAAGATTTTCCTTGGGTAATTTGGACCATTTTAGGTCAAAAATCTCAGCTTCATCCAAGCTTGAAAATGTAAAAGTCACATCCACGTCCGCCTGAGCAGCTGTAATTCCTTTGACCTCAACAATATCACCCTTGTTAAGCTTCACATTGCTTTGGTGCACGTAGTCACCTCTTAAAGTTTCCAATTCATGAATTGGCCATTGTACCAGTTGCTTTCCGCTAGGGTCCAGCCAAATCATACGTGGAATCAACTGAATTCCAGTTCTGTAAACTTGCTTAACATTCGTGGTGGTTAAAGATTGAAAGTTCTTATAAACTTTGTGAAAAGCCATAACTCCTCCATTATTCAACAATGGAAACAAACATACTATCAATGCAAATATCCAAAATAATTTACTCAAACCCCTCATCATTGCCACAACTTTGTACGAAAAAAATTCAAGAATTATATATTGCCGGCTTTTAAAATAGGAAGGAAAAAAATGAACACACCGAATGTGTTAGTGTATGTTTATAGAGAGAAGTTATTGAGGATGTTTATATGATCCAACCTCCAGGTTATGTTCATCAACAATACCCCAACTATATATGCAAACTTCGAAAAGCCTTGTATGGTCTCAAACAAGCTCCACGCGCGTGGTATAATGAATTAAAAACATTTTTGCTTCATCTTGGCTTTAAGAAATCTTTAGCAGTCATTGTTCATCTATAATCATCATGGGGTAATAGCTTATTTCATGGTTTACGTTGATGACATCATTCTTACGGGTAGCCACAACAATTTTCTGGATCAATTTGTCCTTGCATTATCACGCAAGTTCTCTATCAAAGATCTTGGACAATTACACCATTTTTTGGGTGTTGAGGTTATATCTACTTCACAAGGGATATTCTTGTCTCAACATAGACACATTGCTGATCTCTTAGAACAATCACACATGGATGGTGCTAAGGAGGTTGTTACACCTTTGGATTCATCTGCTACATTGTCTCTTGTCGATGGATCACCACTGGTTGACCCAACACCTTATCGACGACTTGTAGGCTCACTTCAGTATCTAGCAATTACTCGTCCTGATGTATCATTTGCCGTCAATAAAGTGTCACAATTCATGCATGCACCAACTCTGTCACAGTTCATGATATGAGCTCTTTATGTATGATGTATGTATGAATGTGTATTTTGTTTATGGTTTATATAGAGTTTGTTATGAACTGATTTATGTTTAGGAGGTTGAATATGTCGATGTGCTGTTTTGGTAGTTGTTATGTTTAATATGAAGCGCACTCATATTCAATGTTCGAGTCATATGTGTTCTTATATGTTCTTGTTGTGCATTAATACAACTTATAGAGACATTCAGCATAATCTTAGCGTCTTTTTGTTATGCATTTTAAATCAATTTTTGTGTCATTATGCTCATTTTCTAAATTGTCAATACATTTTGTTGTACCTTGTTTTAGCCTTTTGGGTCTCGTTGTTGCCTTGTTGGTCTTGATCATGTTTTCGAGTCGTTTGGTCCATTTACAGAAACATAAGAATGCATTTATGTTTCTTTTAATGTTTGAACTTGGATATGTTTAGGAGTATAAAAGTTTGTAACATTACTGGCAAAACAAGCTGTTGCCACTCTTTCACTGTCCTCCCTTTTTGTTTGAACTCGAGAACACAAAATGAAACACCAACACCTGATTTAATTGCTTTTGTTTATATGGGGAAAGATTATGAACAACTCTCACAAGATTGCTGCATTAAGTGCATCGAGTGATAGCAAAGATCAAAAAGTATGTATTGACAAAATTAGAGTCGGTGCAACAGGCGAAGGAAGATATTGGGAAGGCATCTAAGACATGCAAAACAAACATCGATGAGCAGATTCGCGTGTTTGAAGAAGAAAAAGTTGTCTCTATAAGAAGCACAAATCGATTGTAAAAGGTAAATACAAGTTTATGAGCTCCGTTGTTTACTCATTTAATTAATTTGATGTTTTTTGAGTCATGGTTGTAGCCCTTTGTGTTTGGTGATTGTTTGTTCTATCAGAATTTAGTAATAGAACTGGATAAAAAAAGTTACGGCATTCGTTCAACCCTTGTCAGAAAAAGACCCAGTTCAGCCCATAACACAAAAATTACTGTTTCAAACTATACTACAAAAAATGACCCGTTGTAACTCAATACTGTACCTTAGAAAGCGTAACACCATAAATTACACTATTTATTTATTTATGATCATTTGTAGTTACTTGACGATTGTTAATTATCCGTATGTTTCATTCGCAACCAATTACTTTATCCAACACGATACACTCATTTGTTTTGTTCTTTTTTCTCTTTTATTTATTTATTTATATATTTTTTTCTGTTCCTTTTTATTTTATTTTAAATACCTTTGAATTTCATGCGTCTTTTAGCTAGTTTAATATGAAGGGCACTCATATTCAATGTTCGAGTCATTTTTGGGTTGATTGTCAAAACACAGGTATAACATTCACCTTCATCATTCTTTTCACCCAAGAAATCATACCAAGAGTCATATGTGGCTGTAATAGAAAAACCCAAAACACTAATTTCTTTCCTAAGCTTAAATTTCCTTTTGAAAATTAAATGTGTGTTCTTGTATGTTTTTCTTATTTGGCTTCTATTGATCTTACTTATACATTTGCCATTTTCAGTTGTTTTTATTAATTTCTACAAACAAAAATTAATGATTTTCAATGAGTTGAACCCTAAGTTTCAAAATTAGGCATTTCAGTTACAGGAAGTTACTTAAAAGTTACATATTTAATATGGGTTATCCAAGGTCATCATAGGCCAAAATTCAAACTTTGTGTATACACACTTAGCTTAGCTGAATCTCATCTAGAAGGTACACGGTTATAGCATATGCTCTTTGTAGTTTTAATGTTTTTTCTTTTGTTGTATGTAGCAAATTCATTAATAACGGGACTTTAGTTATACTAATCAAGCCTTCGATAATACATTCAAATGTGATGAATTATTGTACAAGACGACCATTAGCCAAAGTTGGATAATAAATGGAAATTGCCAAGTTCTTTATTGTTGATACAAAAGTTGGGCGTTCCTTGATTCCGTACCAATCAGATCTTAATGCTTGAGACCTGCGCACTAAGAAAACAAAAAGACACCGTTAGGCTTATCGTGGGATTGTCTCCCACGATTATCCTCCGGCGTGAGAGTAAGTAATCGGTTTTAGGGTTTGTAGAAGAGTTAGGGTTTGTAAGTCGTACCTTTAATGAGAGTCGAAGGACTCTTTATATACACACGAAGCCCTAGTTGGTTTCGTGTTCCTTACCCTTCGCGTATCCCGCCTAAGTCGGCTACTTGATATATATCCCATAAATAAGAGATATCTTATATCAAAGTCATAAATAACTTCGGGCTTGGGCTATCGTGAGCCCAAACCGTTATCATAATAGCCCATTTGTGATGGGTATGAGTCCATTCGTGATGGACTTAAGTGTGGGTCGGGTTCGTGACCCGAATGCGGACTATACGTCATCATGTCCCCCCAGTCTAGTGTGCGCAATGCGTGATTGCGGATACTAGACTAACAATTCTAGCGAAAAATATTCCTCAATGCGTAGCGGGGAAGTTGTAAATGTTTCCCGCCCAAAGCACAATATAATTAATCTAGTCCAAGTACATCCGTATCTTCATCGTAAATCGTGAGTGGTGGGTGAAAAAGTGTTTTATCTTTGTGGTTCCCAGCCACACGATTAGAGCAAGTGGGGTACACTTGGCATCCATCCATGGATATGTGTAACCTTATATAAAGTTAAGCCATCCTTTCACTGTGACTGCCACAGTAAAAATCATCATTTGCCACCATTGTTAAACCTTCGAATAGCAATCCAGAAATCCACGAAATCTAAGGTAATAGCGCCTGCGCTTCACAATACTTTAAATTCCAATAATGGTTCTTCAGTTGTCTGATATTAGTTCCGATATATCGGAGGATGAACTTCGTCAGTTCACCTCCAATTATTATATCCCTCTCGCATTGCATCCGGTAGTTCCGGATGCAAATGCGTCAATAGCGGATTTCCCGCAGGGGAAGGTAGGGGTTTATACGCATTTTTTCGAATTTGCTAACCAGCTTGCGCCCATCTCCCTCTTTTTGTGCGATATTCTAAATCATTATCGTCTTCATATTTCTCAGCTGCACTGTATAGGTGCAGCAAAAATAACTAATTCGGAACTTACTCTCACGCCTTTTGGCGATTGAACCCACAGTCCATCTATTCCGCGCATTCTACCACACAACGTGGTCGAATGGGTGGGTGTCTTTTGCCAAGTGCGCCGGGACATTGCAATGCTATACGGATAAATTAGATGCGCTGAGGGTTTGGAGGGAAAAGTTCTTTTGGGTAGATAGTGCCTTCTTTCCATGGGTTTTCGAGTTTTATACCAAAGAATCATTGCCGAAGGATGAGCGCCCAGACCCCAGGTTGTATAACGAGGCTGATGCGGACACGATAAATACTAATCGCATTCCGATACAAGCGTATCTAGAAGAGTTTTTGGTGCACATGGGCATCAGTCGCAACTACTTTGGTAGTCCGGAAGAGGTGCCAACTTTTTTGGATGAAAATAGCCGGGGTGGGTGCTCGTCCTTCCTTCCTTTCCGATTATTAGTTGTAAGCGCTCTTCCTTTTGTAAATTATCTAACTCATTTTGTGTTTGTTTGTTGCTTGTTGCGCAGAAATGGACCTATTCAGCGTTGTTCGCTTGGAGAAGCCGAAACAGGTGACTGTAGGGGTGCGCCCTTTGAGGGATGGTGAAGAGCCAATTCTACAGGCAACCTCAGGGCGCACCATGGTGATTGCGCAGGAGGAGCCAGAGGAGACAGGTGAGACAGGGGAGATCCCCCCAGGTGTCACTATGGCTACCCCTCTGCGTAGCTTTCCCGCTTCTGGGTCGCAGATCCCCGTGGAGGTATTACATATAGACTCGTCGGGGAGTGCCATGGATGAATCTGAGGAAGAGGAGGAGGAGGGCCAAAGGTTAAAGCGCAAGAGATCATCTGGTGATGATGGCGCAAGTACATCAAGCAAGCGCCCTGCTATTTCTGTCCGGCAATCATCTGAGGAGGGTGCATCGCAGAAGGATGCTTCTGGAACTCCTCCCTTCAAGTAAGCAATGAAACTTCTATCTTTAGACTTTTATTCCGTGTTGATATTGCTGCCATTTTTTGACTTTTTGTTCCTTGCGCGCAGTTTGGATGCTGTTATTGATGAGGATGCGCAAGTTGGGAATTCGCCACCAAAGACTAGTTCTGCGTATGCTGGTGAGTTCATGCCTGAGAGTCCAGTGGGTGAGGAGAAATCTTGTGAAGATGCGCCAACAGGTCAGTCTTAAAGAGGAGTTGGCTTCATTGGTTGAATGGCTACAGACTCAACATAGTGGTGAGGGCAGCCAGATTGCGCAGAAGGACAGAGAGATTGACATTCTGAGGGCGCAATTGGCTGATGCGCAGGATGAAGTGAGGGCTTCTGGTGTGTACGACCAGAAAGTTGCTGATGAGAAGATGTTGCTCATGGCTGAACTGACTCAAGAGCGCAATGGAGCAAGGGAATACAAGGCCTCCTGCCTTTGGGCCTTGAGATATATGGAGCTAAACAAGGGCAAACTCATCTCCAACATGGATGGCTTCCGCAAGACTGTGGAGAGTTTGTTGGAGAATCAAGAGCGCAAGCTGCGTAAGCTCAGCATCGAATATGATGAGGAGCTATACCCTCATTTGGTGTCTACCATTGCTGAGCGCAGATGGCTCATTAGCCATGGGTTACGTCTCGCTGCCATGGGTACTTTGGAGTCCCAAGAGGTGCGAGAGGTTTTTGGGGAGGTGGTGGAGTGCGCGCTTGCACGTGGCAAGGCGCAAGCTGTAGAGGAGCTCTCTGAGAGCGGACTGCTGAAGGTGCCTGTCGCACAAGTGTCTAATTACAATGCCAATGCTTTTGATGAGCTTGTTGCGGCTATGGAGAAGATGAAACTGCTGGATCTTCCTCATATTGCTCAACTTGAGCGCGACCAGGATTACCCCATAAGTGTTATCATGGAGGGGTTGACCTTGGCCAAGCATTCGGCAGAGGGCGCAGAAGAAGAGGCTGACTATTTCCTCAAGCCAGACGTGTCACAGCTGCAGGTACCCATCTTTGTCCACCCTCACAACGTCCAGGGTCCATTTGCCCTTGAGAAAGAGATCCCCTTGAAGCAATCCTTAGAGGCTCATGCTATGAGGTTGGCTAAGAAACAGGGTGTGAAGGGGAAGGCCATCATCTGCGTGTTGGTGCTGCGCATCTCCCAAGGTCTGATGGGGTACCTGTTAGCATACCGACAGTGTCGCCCCAAGGTGGTGTTAGCAGATCTAGGCTCAGGCGTACCCATAGCCTTTAGATTTTTTGTCTTGGTTACTTTTTGTAATAGATTAACATTTTTGTTGCACATGTGCATGTTAAGTCTATCCTTTGTATGAATTCGTAATCCATAATAAAGTCTTGGTTTTGAAATATACGATTGTACGCATATTGTACCAAATTTGATTGTGGTTATAATGTTTGTGCTTAGTTTATTTTGTCTTTGCGTGAAAGATGTCTAAGAATCCAACCGTTTATATTAACACAATTAAAGAATTTATAATCACTTGTATCATAATCGTGTATGAGATTCGTGACATAAGCGTGTATAAATTTATGACATAGTTGTGTATGGCATGATCGTGTATAACATAATTGTATATGAAATGCACAAGTTGTTGTGTATCCATCGTGGGATGCACAAGTGTATGGATTGCAGCGTACTGCGAATACCATGTGAAGGGGATAATTGTCTTAACTCCTAATTTGTTAAACGCGCACAGTATGCATTGTTGCGCACCCGTCGTGAGATGCGCATCGAACTTACTCCAACGTCTTGAGAGTAAGGTGTTTAACAAGGATGCGTGATCCGATGTTGATGGGTTTGCAACCCTCTTACTCAACGAGTCATTTAGTAGGTTTACTCATCCTTTTACCATCGTGGGTTTTTAATTGGTGCATGCACGCCATGTAGGCAAAATATAACGAACAGTATTGAGACATAAATTATATGTAAGCAATAAAGTAAAGTGTGTCGCGGAGTTAGCTAGAAACCGCAACATTTTATTAATACTTGCAAGTTTTTGTAAAAAGAAAAAAGAAACATTTGTCTAAATGAAACAAAAATGTAAATACACGGATATTTATTGGGCACTTACTATAGTGCGGAATTGTCCGTGTGTTGGATCGTAACCTTTCCTAAAGATAGCATCTCTTGAGATTGCAGATATTCCATGTGCGTTGTAGCTCACGCCCATCCATGTCACGCAGCTTGTACGCGCCTTGTCCTAGTGCTTCAGTGACCTCATAGGGTCCTTCCCACTTTGGTCCAAGTTTACCTGTATCTTCTGCGTGGCTTGCATCATTGGCGCGGTACACAAAGTCGCCTGGTCTAAATGAGGTGCTTCGAACTTTAGCATCGTAGTATCCCTTCATCTTTGACTTGGTTTTTGCCTCACGTATAGCTGCGCGCTCGCGCCTTTCTTCCAACAGATCCAAGTCTATTCGTCGCTCATCGTCATTGGTCGCGACATTAACTTTCGCGGTGCGGATAGTGGGCATCCCAATTTCAGCTGGTATGACAGCTTCTGTCCCGTAGACAAGGGAAAAAGGAGTGTCTCCATTGCTAACCTTGATTGTCGTGCGGTGCGCCCATAAGACATGCGACAATTCGTCCACCCATCTTCCTTTGTGTTTGTCCAGGCGCGCTTTAATTCCTTCGCCTAGACTACGATTTGCGCGCTCAACTAAACCATTGGTTTGTGGGTGTTTTACTGATGCGAAGTGTTGTGTTATATGTAACTCTGCGCACCAGTCTTTGAACGGGTTATCACGGAATTGTTTTCCGTTGTCCTCAACGATCTCCCCAGGTAATCCAAAACGGCATACAATATTTTCCCAAACAAAGCGTTTTACTTGATTACCTGTGATTGTCGCTACTGCCTTTGCTTCGATCCATTTAGTGAAGTAATCGATTGCAACAATAAGGAATTTAAGTCCTCCCGCTGCGACAGGGAAGGGGCCCGCAATGTCAATACCCCACTTATAGAATGGCCATGGAGAAGTGATAGGTGTTAGCTCTTGTTGTGGTCTGCGCGGAATGGGTCTATGAACTTGGCAGTCGTTGCATTTCTTTATCACATCACGCGCATCACGGTGCATAGTAGGCCAATAGTATCCTGAGCGCAATGCTCGCGCTACGACGGACCGTGGTCCTGAATGCATACTGCATGAACCAGCGTGGATCTCTCGGAGTACGTAATCTGACTGAAGAGGTCCAACGCACCGAAGCCATGGTTGTAGGAATGAGCGGCGATATAGGATACCATCTCTAAGTTCGAACCTCTGCGCTGTGCGCCGTATCCGTCGAGCGTCCTTCTGCTCATCGGGCAATTTGCCCTTGCTTATAAATTCGATAATAGGGGTCATCCACGTAGGATTCGCTTCCTCTATTACTGTGGATATCTCCATTTCCGAGATGGATTTGTTCTTTAGGATCTCCACTAAAACTTGTTTTGACAGGTGCGCGAAGCTAGTAGACGCGATCTTGCTTAGCGCATCCGCTTTCTTATTTTCACCTCTAGGAATTTGCTTAATGGTAAACCTGTCAAAGCCTTGTATTAGCGATTTGGTCTTGTCGAGGTATTGGACCATGTTGTCCTCTTTAGCCACATATTCGCCCAACACGTGGTTGGCTACCAATCGGGAGTCCACATTTGCTTCTAGGTTACGTACACCCATTCGATTTGCAATGCGCAATCCGGCGATAAGGGCTTCATATTCTGCCTCGTTGTTCGTGGCTGTGAATTCAAAACGCAGTGCGTAAGTGAATTCCATTCCTTCCGGATTAGTGAGGATAAGGCCAGCGCCCGATCCATCCACACATGAAGACCCATCTGTGAACAAGACCCATGGTTCTTGTAATTCTACCTTGCTCGGAGGTGGTGCGTCATCGGTATCTGGTTTTTCGATGATGAAGTCTGCTAGTATTTGCCCTTTAACCGCAGTGCGTGGTCTGTAAGAGATGTTATACTCGCCTAGTAGCACACTCCATTTTTGTAATCGCCCCGATGCGTCAGGTTTAGAGATAACTTGTTTGATAGGTTGGTCGGTAATCACTGCTATTGGGTGCGCTTGAAAGTATCTACGCAGTCTTTTGGCAGCAAATACTAATGCCAAGACCAACTTCTCCATTGGGCTATAGTTAATCTCTGTCTTCTTGAGCGCTTTGCTTACGAAGTATACCGGTGTTTGTACAGAGTTCCTCTCTATCAGTAGCACTGCGCTGACTGCTCCATGAGTCGCAGATAAGTAAACGATTAATTCCTCCCCTGGTCGGGGTGCGACAAGCTTAGGAAGCGCTGCTATATGTTGCTTAAGCTGTGTGAAAGCCTCTTCCGCTTCCGCAGTCCAACGAAAGTCTCCCTTTTTTGTACACTTCTTGAGTGTTTTAAAAAGAGGGAGTGACTTATCCGCTGATTTGGACAGGAATCTGTTCAAACCGGCTAGTTTCCCATTTAGAGACTGAACTTCTTTCAGCTTGCGTGGTGAAGGAAGTTGGATGACAGCCTCTGTTTTTTCTGGGCATGGCTTAATGCCATCTGGTTCTATCAGATATCCCGGGAACATGCCTTCTGTAGCACCGAAAGTGCACTTCTTGGGATTTAGCTTCATGTTGATCGCCCGCAGCGTTCTAAATGTTTCTTCTATATCGCGCACCACTTCGTCTTCAGTATGGCTTTTTATGACAAGATCATCCACATAAACTTCTAAGTTGCAGCCCACTTGCTTTTCAAATGCATTATCTACCAATCGCTGGTAGGTGGCGCCCGCATTCTTCAGGCCAAAAGGCATCTTTGTGTAACAATAGACACCTTGACTTGTATGGAAAGCTGTTTTTTCCTCGTCTTCCTTGGCCATTTGGATTTGGTGGTACCCTTTGTATGCGTCTAAGAAACATTTAAAGGGATATCCACACAGAGATTATACCTTCCAGTCTATCTCTGGCAGCGGATAGCAGTCCTGTGGACATGCTTTGTTGAGATCAGTGAAATCCACACACATCCGCCAACTGCCATCACCTTTCTTGACCATGACTGGATTGGAGAGCCAGTCATGGTAATAGACCTCACGCATGATGCCTGCGTCCACAAGTTTGTGTACTTCCTCCAGAATGGCTTTTGCGCGCTCTGGAGCTTGGCCGCGCTTTTTCTGCCGCACTGGGGAATATCCTTGTCAGATTTTTAGCTTGTGTTCTGCGATCGAGCGTGGCACACCAGTCATGTGCTTTGGTTCCCAGGCAAAGATATCCAGATTCCTCTGTAAGAGTGCGCACACGGCTGCTCTGCCTTTGTCAGACAGCGATCCTCCGATTGATACTTCTTGCTCTGGGTAATCAGGGTGAATTGCGACCTTCAGATTTGGAACTTTAGCTGCGCTCGGTTCTGGGACGTGCGTCGTCTCACATGTAATCGTGTTACATTCTTCTGGTGGCGCAGCGTTGTTGTAAATGGTGACAATGCCGCCTTCTACTGGGAATTTGAGCATCCCATGCGCTGTGGATGGTACCGCGCGCATCGCCGAAATTCCTGACCTTCCAATAATGCCATTGTATGGCGAAGGGGATTTGATCACCATAAAGTTCATCCAGGCTTTCGTGGAGTGTTCCTTATTACCAACAGTGACTAGTAGGCGCAGTTGCCCCATAGGCCATATCTTTTCTCCTGTAAAGCCAGTAAGTGCAGTCGTGGTTGGACTTAACTGTCTTTGTATCTCAGGGCGCAGTCTCTTGAAACAATGTTCATACATTATATCCGCTGATGCGCCTCCATCAACATACATGCGTTGGATGTCGTGACCCCCCGCATTTATTTCAATGGTGAGTGGTTCGGCTACTGCGTTGTCCGCGGCCAAGGTGGGGAAAGAGATTTCGCTTCCATGAGAGAATTTCTGGCTCACTTTTTGCCTAGTCTTTCGCTGCCATGATTGTATCATGTAGATAGTATCAGCTTTTTCCTTAGGCGCTTCTTTCTTGCCTCCGGTTCTCTGCTTGTCCTTCCCATCCTTAATATTTTTAACGAGGTGGTCCAATCTGCATTCTTTCACTAGTTTCTCAATTAGTTGGCGTAATTGGACACACTCATTAGTGGTATGGCCCTTCTGTGCGTGATACTCGCAGTATCCGTTCCCTACGCGCCGATCTTCAGGGGTGCGCATAGGTGGGGGTCTTGGAAAGTTCGCACCTTCCGTCGCAAATATCTCCTTTGGAGTTTTTGTTAATGAGGTGTACTTGTCGTTTCCCCGTCCGACCCCTTGGGTGCGATAACTCTTGTTACGATTGCCACTCTGGTCATTGGATTGTCTCCTTGACTCCTCTTGTGACCTATAATTCGAGTAACCTTTCTTGCTATCCGCAGCCGCTGCTTCTCCTTGGACGAAGGACCTTGTGCGCTTCATGAGCTCGTCAAAGGTTTGGGGAATGATTGCGTGGTTTTGTAACCTTACAACAGGTTTTACCTCTCGAGGGATCTCAAGAGGCTTACAACCCCACCAGGCAGTGTACCTGACCGATGTAGTATAGTGTAGTGGTAAGTACGGGGGATTGATCGTTCTCCACAGGGAATAGTGTTCGTTAGGTGTGAAAGGCTACTCTAATTAGGTCTAAGGGTTGAGGAAGATTCTTTTTGTATTTTTATTTTTTTTATGAAAGCAAGTAAAATCTCGGTTTTGAAGGAGTGGGCGGAATTAGTTGCTAGTCAACTAACCCAAATTACTACGAATGCAAATAAAATAAAATAACTGAAATGAAAATGTGGTGAGAAACTTATGTGTAGAGAAATGTGTTTACTTAGATTTCCTTACTCCCTAACTATCTTTTACCGGTTAATTAGTGTGTATTAGTTGCGTGGATGACGGGTGTATTCCTTAATACCATTTGTGGGGTGGCGTACTTACTTCCCCAACTCTACAAGCTCCTACTTCACTCCTATGTCGAGCCGGCTAGGAAGCTCCTAACATGGGATCACTAGAATTCGCTTGTGCATTAAATACAACCATAAAAACCTTTAGTACGCATTTGGTTCATGTTTCTTAAGACGTTCAAGCAAGTTACCGAATAGGAAGTTAGCCAGTTTTCTTAAGCCTAACATAGATAAACAATCATCCAATACAACTAACAACACACTAACAACCAATAATCAATAGCTAGGTTTCATTAGATCTAAGCAAACACAAGATAAATTTAGCCTAACATGTTAAACAAAAGACAAGAATAAGATAGAATCAAACAACACATAGACATATTGAATGATTAATTGATAACTTATCTTTCAATGAAACATGGAAGATCTCAAGGCAAAAAGCCCTGAAAAAGTAGCTAAAATCGTCTTAGGGTTTTCTCCCAAAATTCCACACACTAAGCTCTCCCTAATGACAAAAAATTAGAAAACTATATATAGATTTTTGGATCTGACGGCGTCACCTTATGGAGTGTGACGCCGTCACCTCGCCGCTTTTAGGGTTCCCGGATGACCTTCTTGACGCCGTCCCTCTTTAGCTCTTCCAAAATCCATTCTGGCTTATCAAGGCTTGACGCCGTCGAACCATGAACGTGACGCCGTCCCCTTATGATTTAAGCCGTGACGCCCTCGATCAAGTTAAAGCGTGACGCCGTCAGAATTCACATGCTATTTTCACTGGCCCGTCATGAGTAAATTTCACGTCCAACTTTTCTTGCCAAGGCATGACGCCGTCCAGTATAAATTGTGACGCCGTCAAGAGTAACTTTTAGCCGATTTTTGAGACTTTGCCGTTTTCTTCACTTTAATGCTCCAAAAACGTCCAAAATGCCTCCTTTTCCAGATTTCTCCTCAAAAGTACCTAAAATGACAAAAGGAACGATTTAGGGCAATATTTGATCAAATAAATACGATTTAAGGCTTAAATGACCCCTTAAAAGCGGTACACTTTTCGCTTCATCAAATACCCTTACACTTGAGATTTGCTTGTCCTCAAGCAAATGCGCTTTTATTCTAATCAAAATACAAGTTAGGGGTCATTTAATGCGAACATAAAAGTAATTACAACAAATAATCGTTCCACTTCAATCATAATAAGCACGGAGATTACATACTAGCACCTCACAAGTAGTGTTTAGATACTCACATCTCTCAAGTGTCATCAAAATAAATCTCATAAATGAAAACGGATAATATCTCTCACTACCTGTCATAGCAAATAGATTACCATAGGCTTGGGAAAGGATCGAAAACCTCCTCCACTAGGCGTAAGCACCTAAGATAAACTATCAAAGAGGGCTTTTAAATGGGTTATAACGTTAGGTGTAGGGAAAAGGAAAACACGGTTTTGTTGGATAAAGGATATTTTACTGGTGGCGAGTTAAAAATCTTGATCAATTACATGTACTATACAATGTTGCTAAGCCAAGACTCGACTCGATCTTAAGCTAGAAACGAAATAACAAAATAACAAAAACATAAAATAAACATAAAATAAAACGGGATGGTAGTCCGTATGTTTTTTCTATTTTTCTTTTTCTCATTTTTTTGTATTTTTCTTGATTTTTTTTTTTTTTTTTTTTTTTTTTTTTTTTTTTTTTTTTTTTTTTTTTGCATACACTTTTGCCCTACCATCCAAAATAATACATCATAGGGGCATTGCATCCCCCTTACACTTGAACTTTTACATAACTTTACAAATACTAATCTAACGACTCGAATTAAGATAATTGAAAAACTTGGAGTACTTTTAAAATATTTAGCACATATGGGGGTAATAAATGATGTTCTTCCCCATTACTCCATTACACTAGTACTTTACCCATGAGTCCCAATCGTCCCAAAACAATATGTACAAGGATATGACTCGACTTAGCAACCATGTAATCAATTAGATAATTAACTTGGGTTTAAACAAATGTTGTAACAATAATGCACTAAAGATGAGTGCATACAAGGTAGGCTAAGGCGATTTGGGTGTACATTTTAGTGGGGTGTAACAAATTCTTCCTTTAAGTAAAATGCTTAAAGGTCGAAACGAAAAGATAGGCTCTGAGGGGTGTACTAGGGGTATCGTGTACTAAAAATGAGTACAACGCAAAGGGTGTGGGAGAATTACTTGACCAATGTAGCCAAAGTAATTATAACAAAAACACAGGTGTAAAACAATGGGTTAATCCTAATGCCTCTTATCATGTAGTAAATCTAACTACACGAATGTAGTCTCACTTGTGGCCTTGGAATGGTCCTAACGCAAGTTCTAGAATCTAAGTGCTACCGGTACACACATCATAGCATAAATGCTTTTCCTACCAATTCTAGGGGCAAACCTCACATATTTGGGGTGGAAAATTTTTTAGTGGTACGGTTTTTGTGCTAGTCATATAACTCCTATCCGTGAGACGCTCATTAAGATCAAAGTTTCACTCCTATATGTTGTAAAAAATTTTAAATTTGGCACTAAAATTGCCTTAATAAGTATTTCTCTCAGTTTTATTACACATCTATTATTAAACAAACAAAAATCAAGCGCAATGGTATTTTCTAAAATCGAACTTTTACCCTCCCCTTACACTTAAGATGAACATTGTCCCCAATGTTCAAATAACAAGATGTAAAAGCATAAAGTAAAAGAATGAAATCAAATACTCCCTGATTCGTTCGGTGGATAATGAAATTACACGGTTAAATCTTCCTCCAAAGTAATGTTGAAGCTCCATGACTAATGCATCGCCATAAGCTTGATTCAAAACATTTCCTTGTCCAAAATAACCTGTTAAACCTGAGAAAACAAACACAAAAACCTGCATAACATCGGCGGGATAAAATCTATATATAAGGATATAATGCTTGTGGAATGATAATTTTGCAGATTCCTGGAGATTATAAGTTGGAGATTTTAATAAAAACTTTTTTTTAAAAACAAAACTTTCAAAAATTTCTGGAAATTAAATCTGACGCCGTCAGGTTATAACCCCTGACGCCGTCAGAAATGACCTGACAAAAATTTTCATTTTAAGTTTCCGGAAAATTTCTGGAAAAACCTTTACCTTACTTCCTGGAATTCCTACAAAACTTCATTATGACTCGATACAAGCATTTGACTCAAACAAATACTAATATGCATGCTTATATCTCATTGTTATCGTTCATGTTCAATCTTGTTCTTAAAAACAAATTTGGATTTCCCTTACACTTATCTTTTGCAAAATACCTTTATATGTAGTTAAGACGAAGTTAAAAACAAAATAAAGCATTTTCACAAATTAGTTTTGAACATGAATCAATAATAATAAAAATTAAACACACATACGGAAACAAATAAAATCAAACAAGCAAATAAATAAACACACAAAGCAAATAAAGCAAGTAACGCTTGGGTTGCCTCCCAAGAAGCGCTTGTTTTTGTTCGAGTCATGAGCCTGACTCTACCCTTATTTAATGGATAAAGGAGAGGTTTTCCCTACACTTAGGATTAAGTGCGGGTGATAGTAGCGATACACACCAGCTCGGTAGGAGTATGCCACGTGAGGAAAGAGTGATGGATGAATTATATGCTCAAAGGGGTGTGCTCCTTTCATCATAACCTTACCTAGTTCACTTTGGTCAATGGGTGAATTAAAGTTTTCTCCTAAAAAGGGATCATTTTCTAACAACTTCGAGAGACTCCTAATTGGGAATCCATCTTGACCCAATAGACCCGGTTTAAACCCATAATGTTTCTTGTGATCAATCATGAATGGGTGATGTAAGTATGTAAGGTCATGTTTCACTCCTATATTGGCTTCCTCTCTACAAGGCTTAGAGTCTACTACCTCCAACGTAAAACTACCCGGACTATATGGTTTGATGGGTGGATCGGGACTTTTTTCATTTCCTAAATTCACATCTAAAGATGGAAGATTAGGTAACGGTTTTGGTTGAGGCTCTGGTTCATCAAAACTAGGAACTTCCATAGAACTAAGAGTAAGGTTGTGATCACTATAAGCATTTAAACCTATATCCTCTAGTTGTGTTTGGTTCAAAGGTTCTACCTCCATCGGGGTTCCTATAGTCTCTTCTACATCTTCCGGGTAAGTAAAGGGCGGTGTGTATGCCTCAGACAATGGTGGGACTTGTGGGGTACTTGGTGGGCTTGGGTTCTCTACAATATCCTCCATCACATTAAGATCACCAATGTGTTCATCTTGTATTATGGTAGGGCCTAACCATGACATGCACTTAGGTACCTCAACTCTACCCACCTCATTCCTAAACAAACCTTCCGATTGATTTATCCAAATACCAAATAGGTCTAAGCTTGCATTTTTTGGGTCACATGTTCCACTTCTTTTTTGGGCGAGAATCTCAAAGATTTCCCATGCCTCTTCATCACCATAATCCCACATTTTCCCATCTTCCATATTTTCAATCTCCTGCTGGGTTTGGAGGTCGATACGAGTGTAAAAGATTTGAAGTGGAAACAATAAGTCAAGACCATGATGAAAGACCTTTTTTAATAAGTATTTGAAACGAGTCCATGTATCGGAAAAAGATTCACCATTATGTCGACGGAACATAAAGATGTCATTTTGGAGTGGAAGGGGTAGATTATGTAGTGGATTCACGTTCTCCATAATGGTGAACGGAAGAGTCAATGGAAATTTCTTTTACGAACAAAAGCACAAAGAAAATAGATAGACTAAAGAAAACCTAGAAAAATAAAATAAAAATCTCACTAGAAAGGAATCTAGTGAGTAGACCTATAAAATAAAAATTCAACCTAAACAATAACTATTCCCCGGCAGCGGCGCCAAAAACTTGATTGCGTGGTTTTGTAACCTTACAACAGGTTTTACCTCTCGAGGGATCTCAAGAGGCTTACAACCCCACCAGGCAGTGTACCTGACCGATGTAGTATAGTGTAGTGGTAAGTACGGGGGATTGATCGTTCTCCACAGGGAATAGTGTTCGTTAGGTGTGAAAGGCTACTCTAATTAGGTCTAAGGGTTGAGGAAGATTCTTTTTGTATTTTTATATTTTTTATGAAAGCAAGTAAAATCTCGGTTTTGAAGGAGTGGGCGGAATTAGTTGCTAGTCAACTAACCCAAATTACTACGAATGCAAATAAAATAAAATAACTGAAATGAAAATGTGGTGAGAAACTTATGTGTAGAGAAATGTGTTTACTTAGATTTCCTTACTCCCAAACTATCTTTTACCGGTTAATTAGTGTGTATTAGTTGCGTGGATGACGGGTGTATTCCTTAATACCATTCGTGGGGTGGCGTACTTACTTCCCCAACTCTACAAGCTCCTACTTCACTCCTATGTCGAGCCGGCTAGGAAGCTCCTAACATGGGATCACTAGAATTCGCTTGTGCATTAAATACAACCATAAAAACCTTTAGTACGCATTTGGTTCATGTTTCTTAAGACGTTCAAGCAAGTTACCGAATAGGAAGTTAGCCAGTTTTCTTAAGCCTAACATAGATAAACAATCATCCAATACAACTAACAACACACTAACAACCAATAATCAATAGCTAGGTTTCATTAGATCTAAGCAAACACAAGATAAATTTAGCCTAACATGTTAAACAAAAGACAAGAATAAGATAGAATCAAACAACACATAGACATATTGAATGATTAATTGATAACTTATCTTTCAATGAAACATGGAAGATCTCAAGGCAAAAAGCCCTGAAAAAGTAGCTAAAATCGTCTTAGGGTTTTCTCCCAAAATTCCACACACTAAGCTCTCCCTAATGACAAAAAATTAGAAAACTATATATAGATTTTTGGATCTGACGGCGTCACCTTATGGAGTGTGACGCCGTCACCTCGCCGCTTTTAGGGTTCCCGGATGACCTTCTTGACGCCGTCCCTCTTTAGCTCTTCCAAAATCCATTCTGGCTTATCAAGGCTTGACGCCGTCGAACCATGAACGTGACGCCGTCCCCTTATGATTTAAGCCGTGACGCCCTCGATCAAGTTAAAGCGTGACGCCGTCAGAATTCACATGCTATTTTCACTGGCCCGTCATGAGTAAATTTCACGTCCAACTTTTCTTGCCAAGGCATGACGCCGTCCAATATAAATTGTGACGCCGTCAAGAGTAACTTTTAGCCGATTTTTGAGACTTTGCCGTTTTCTTCACTTTAATGCTCCAAAAACGTCCAAAATGCCTCCTTTTCCAGATTTCTCCTCAAAAGTACCTAAAATGACAAAAGGAACGATTTAGGGCAATATTTGATCAAATAAATACGATTTAAGGCTTAAATGACCCCTTAAAAGCGGTACACTTTTCGCTTCATCAGGGAACCCTATCGTTTAACTTTTTTAACAAATCTGGGTTATTGATTGCGTTCATAAAACCTGATATTTTTAGTATCTCTGGGCACGCCTTGACTTGCATGCATTCGTCCTTATAGCGCTCCATGAAAGCGCTTGTGGATTCCCCTTGTCGCTGTTTTACCCTAGCGAGCTCGACAGGGTTTTTGGCGCACTTCTTCCTTTGAGTAAAGTTTAAACGAAACGCCTTTCGCAACTCTTCAAACCCACCGATGCTTCTGCGTGGAAGCTTACTAAACCAATTGCGCGCATTCCCTACTAATGTAGAGTTAAACATATGGCACCACACAGGTTGTGGCCAATTTTCGATAGTGGCTACTGATTCGAAAATTTTTAGGTGATCATTAGGATCACCTGTCCCATCATATGTTTTGACATTAGCAGGCATGCGCCTTCTCTTATTTTCCGAAAAATCGCTGATGCGCCTAGTAAACGCATCAACTTTTTGGCGACGCCAGGGAAGAGACATGTCTTCGTCTTCCTGGTCGCGGTATTTTCCCCTTGATTTTCAGTGTCCGGTCTCTTTGTCCTCGTTGTCCGAGGAGTCACTTGAGGGTGAGCTTACTCTTTTGCGACGCTTGCGTCGACTATCATCGGAATCTGAGCTTGTTCCTCTGCGGCGCTTGCGCCGACTATCCTCGGAATCAGAGCTTGAAGGGCTTTCACTTGGGGAGCATCGTCGCCCAAGCCTATCATGAACCCTGCGACTGCCAAGCCTAGTGTGGACATTGGCGCGCCGTTCCCCATCTTCATGCTCCTCCAGATGCTGAAAGTCGGCTGCTTCATCATCCACAACCTTCCTTCCAATCCTGGTAAACACTGGGTGTTTGCGGCTATCCTTCTCGCGTCTTTCCTTCCGGTAGCGCGGTGGGAATGCTTCATGCTCAGGGTCGAAGTTGAGCCTGGCGTGCAGACTTTGGCTTGACCTCTTTTTCGCCTCCTCTCGCATGAGCGCAGCCAAGGCTTCGTAGTTTTGAGATACGAAATCACTTGGCGCTAGTTCAGGCGTGACTCCTTCTAGTGCGAGGGAGTCTGTTTCCAAAACAAGATCCTTGTTTCGGATAGGCGCATTTGGTGGCTCAGTGAAGTTTACTTCTGGCATGGGGAGAGGAGTGCGCTGTAGGTCTACCGCGCTAGTACTTGGTGTAGTAGCATTGGTAGTCATAGTAAGCGGTTCTATTGGAGTAAAGAGCAGATCTGAGTACGATCCTAAGCTTCTGGGCGTACTGGTTGTTCCAGAGACCTGCTTAGAAGCCACATCAGTTTGCTGTTTCTTCCCTAGTAGGTCGTCATGCGTTTTCTTCGCATGCGGAGTCCGCTGATTTCCGTGCTT